>CAHIKZ030004375.1:0-34313 GCA_903632075.3 Acanthosepion pharaonis | reverse complement strand
AACGGCACAGAATTGAAAATCGAAGAGCAGAGTTCTAATTCCAGTCAGGTTTGCTATACTTACACGCAAATAAACTTGGGAAAGGTATGAACACATCTGATCTCCCCATACTATCAGTAAATTATTATTGGTCCACCATAACAGTGTTTCTGACATTAAGTAACCCGCTAATTTTGAAAAGTCTAAAAAGTTAATAAAAAAAAAAAATTATCGTATAACTTTCTCCAACAATCCGTTTTATAAATTCGTCAGTTTGACTTTTCTTTCATTTGAATTACAAAGAAATGGTTACATTTATACCGAAAAAAAAAAACAATTTATTGATAAAAACACATTAATCGCAGGTTAAACTATTTCTCATATATATATATATATATATATATATATATATATATATATATATTCTCTTGGACATGTGTAGCGGCCCACGCCTTGTTTCTTGTTTAGGAAGGGGTTCCCGGTACTCTCTCTCTCTCTGGCCTCTGTACTAGTGCAGCTCTGTTTCTCTGTTTCTCTGTGGCATTGCCTCTTCATTCTGAGGGTACACGGTTGACAGTTCTCTAGTTGCTGTTTCCGACTGATAGTTAGGAGCCCTAACTCTTGCGTAGCGTCTTGAGCGGCCGCTCTGATCAACAGTTGTATAATACCGGGGTGTTTGTAGTGCCATGTCACGCATGGAAAGGTGTCCCTGCATCCACCTCCGGTAGGCAACCCTGAGGCCACGCTATGATGCAGGCTGTGCCAACTCCTCTCTGCCCACGTCGCGGTCGATAACTGTCTGCTTCTTTTACTTCGGGCCTTCTCATCTCCCAACCATAATTCCACATTATGACTTACAAAAACCGAAAAAGTAATCCAAAATCAGCGCCTCAAAAATCGCCTAAACCCTTAAACATTTCGTTCTCCAACATCCGTGGCATTAGAACAAACTTCTGCAGTATGGAATCTTTCCTCACTGCAAACTGCCCGGATATACTGGCTCTCTGTTCGACCAACCTTGTCTCGTCTATCCCCTCCTCTGATCTCTCGATTACAGGCCACCTTCCTCTCCTCAGAAATGACCCTCTAACCTACATGCACGGCCTTGGTGTCTACGTCAAGGACCATCTCCCTCTGGCCAGAGAGTTGTCTCTCCAATCGCCAGACCAGTCGTACATGTGTCACCGTCTATCTCTTCTCCATGCGGTAAGCTATCTCTTCTTCATTTACCGCTCTCCATCCTCTCAAGACTGTGGGATACTCGATAGCATTTCGGACAGCATAGACAAGGCTCTCTCTCTCCGCCCGTTTGCTCACATATTTGTGTTTGGCGACTTTAACGCCCATCATATCATGTGGCTTAAGAATGCTACTACTGACCACGCAGACATTCAAACACTTAATTTTTCAGTTTCTCAATCCTTCACGCAGATAGTTAACTTCCCCACTTGTTTTGCCTTCAACCAGGAAGGTAAGGCATCTCTTCTCGATCTGTGTTTTACCTCCATCCCCGAATCTTGTAGTGCCACGCAACTCTGCCCTCTTGGTATCTCAGATCATGCTGTAGTATCTGTTAACATCTCCTTCAACTCCACCCCCCGAAAAGAACCTCCTACCACTAGAACTTCGTTCTACTATCAACGAGGACTCGTTCCGTGATGTCCCCCGCGATGTTCCCTGGGATGTTGTCTTTACGCTCCCCGTCCAAGAATGTGCTTCTGAGGTCTCTTCCTGGGTTAAAACTGGAATCGACGCTTTCATCCCCTTGGTTCTCCGCTGCTTGCTCATCCGCCATTGCCCAATGGAACCACTTCTTTCACCTTTTTCGTAGCGACATGTCGGACTACAATAGACGTCTCTTTGACTCCGCCCGTAACGAGTGTAAGCGTGCCCTCAACAATGCTAAGTCACTATTTGCTGCTCGGATGAAGGAGCGTATTGCATCTCGCAAATTTGGCTCCAAATATTATTGGCATCTCTGCAAGAGCGTATTGCTCGGAAATTTTCATTCAACTCAACGCTCGACTCTTCCAGTGTACCCATACCCGACATCCCTCTTAGAACTGAGGCCCTATTGAATGGGTTACACTTTGATATCTCCAATTTAGACCCCAACAAAGCTAGTGGTGGGGATGGGATACCAGCCATTGTCTTTGAACTGGCGCCCGCTCTCTCTAAACTGTATAACTACTGCCTCAAGGAATCTTGTTTTCCTGACTGCTGGAAGTCTTCTTCGATTGTTCTTGTCTTCAAGAATTCTGGCGACCCCTCTGACCCTTCTAATTACGGTCCTATCAGTCTCCTAACCCACTTCGGCAAAGTATTCGAAGCCCTAATCAATACCGAAGTGGTTAACCACCTTACATCCCATATTCTGCTCTCAGACAAGCAATATGGCTTCCGCTTTGCCCGATCTACAGCTGATGTGCTTAGGGACATCACTGAAACTGTCTACCAAGCTCTTCAAAATAACGGGAAAGCTCGTGCCGTGGCCCTAGACATCTGCAAAGCGTTTGATTTCGCAAGCTCCAGGGTTATGGTCGATTGTTTGACCTAATACAATCATTCCTGTCAAACCGTGAATTGAAGGTCGTTCTCAATGGATTCTCCTCCAGTTCCTATCCCACGAACGCAGGTGTTCCTCAATGCTCCATCCTAGGCCCCACTCTATTCCTTACCTACATAAATGACATTCCTGAGGCCATAAATTCCCAAGTTGGCATCTACGCGGATAACACCACAATTTACTCCTGCCTCAAAAACAAATCTAGTGTCGATGACAAAACTAACCTGGCCAATCGGTTGTGAAGTGGGGCAGGAATTGGCTGGTCAACTTTAATGCCTCAAAAACAAAACTGCTCTCTATTAATCACCACAGAGATCCTTCCCTGCCCTCCATTAGAATGTCTGACGCTCAACTTCTCGAGAGCACCTCTCTGCGGCTGTTCCGTCTCACGTTCACTGGCGACCTGAGATGGAACAAATACATTGAGTCAATTGCTTCGTCCACCGCAAGGAAAGTTGGCTCCCTGCGCCGTGCCAGGAAATTTTTCTCCCCGGAATCGATCCTTCAGATCTACAAATCAACAATTCGCCCTTGCATGGAGTATTGCTGCCATATATGGTCTGGAGCCCCTTCTGTTTGCCTCGGGGTTCTTGATAAGCCCCAGAGGCGGATATGCAATATAATTGGCCCTGTTCTGGCATCTCGTCTACAGTCGCTTCCTCACAGACTCGCCGTCGCCTCTCTCTGTCTTTTTTACAAATATTTTCATGGTAATTGCTCCGAGGAGCTGCATTCGCTTGTTCCCAGACTTGAATTCAAGCGCCCTACGAGGCTGGCATCCCGCTCTCACCCTTTCACTGTCGAAACAACTAAATGTATCCGTCTCTTCTACTCCAATAGCTTCATGTCTCGCACCTCTCGCCTGTGGAACTCCCTTCCCTATTCCAGTTTCCCTGAGAACTATAATCTCCAACTATTCAAATGTAATGTCAATCGACATCTCCAGTTGCCTTGATCTATCCACTATCCTTTCCTCTATCACTCCTATCTGTCTGATCTTGCTCCAAATCTTCTGTAACCCCTTGCGTCCTAGTGGCTTCCCTCCTTGCTTGGGGTGAAAAGCATAATAAAAAAAATAGTTACATACATACTGATCAAAAAACTCATTGATCGTATAAATGTACGTGTATATATATATATATATATATATATATATATATATATATATACATTATATAATTAAGTTGCATTAATAGAAACGAGTTACTGCCGGTGCCCACCCTGATGGAAACGGTGAACAATTTCACTATTAACAAGAAATCCCAAAACACGCAAACTAATTACAGTTAATCCAGATATTATGGAGGAGGGAATGAAAAGCCTGTAAATGTCGGCCAAAATTTTAGCTAAAAGGAGAAATGCAATGTGGGACATTTTGCTAACCACAGAAGATGCAGCTAAATCACTGACAGGTTGTATCCTGACAAAGCAAACGCCACCAGAAATTATTCAACCAAGGCTTTATGATAAAAAGAAAAGAATACGAACAGACTTTCTAACCATCGAACCAAAGCTGAAAAAGCATAATCTCCAGGGGAAGTCATCTCAAAGGGGAGGAGCTGTATCGTAATAATGTGTCGTTGCCGACACCGTAGTTTGAAGACATATCACCAGTGATCAAACACGGGCGATTCCATTATTAAATAAGTAAATCATGTGATCGTAAAGGAAACGTATAAATAGGAATTAGCGTGTTGTATAAGTAATCATTATTCTCTATACTATCCACTATACTAATTCTCTATACTGATCATTATACGAATTACTATTCTGCGATTACGATTTGAACAAGTAATATTAGTGCGAGTATTATTGAAGATTTTACTACTACCAGTATCTGCGTTTTCGAATTGATAACGAGCATTCGTTGACCTAACGAAAGTTGCAACGAGAATTCTAACATCACAATATATATATATATATATATATATTCCATTAATGAACGCTTTGTATTTGTTCTTGAGTTTGTTTGTTTTATAATACTCTGGCACTTTTTGAAGGAGCCTATCCGTTACCCATTTTGAAGGAGTCACTTCAGTGGGTGAGGTATTAGGTGAGTGGGGCTCCGCCATGGTGTTGGCGCAACCTCGTCACCACACACAAACAATAAAATAAAATCCGGAATTTAAACGACGAAGAAAATGCTGGAGTGAATAAAAGATCGCGCTAAATAATTCCTCCCAGCGGATGCACAATGTAAAACATTCCAGTGGACGGCACAAGGTTATTTTTCAGCGCGCTCAAGTCGCTACCTAATGTAAAATAAAGTCGAGTTTTTAAAGTGAGTTTAACGACAATACCGTGGAAAAATTGCCCAGGACCCCTCGGCACTTCCCACTTTGGCGATGTCTCAGGCGCCGGGCAATAAACCCAGTCCCCTCCTGAAGGAGTTGTATTGCTTGGGGCTTGGGCTTAATATTATTTAAACCTCCCCAAGCCAAAAGGCCGAGATGCGATATGTAATTTAATAAGGCAGAAAGTAGGGATCACCTAGTAAGGATCAAACTCCCTACTTAGTTGTAAATTGATCTCGCCAGACAAACATTACACCACATCGAAGTGCCCCCACTAGACTTGTGAGGGAAACGAATGAAAAAAATAGCCACACCCAATTTACGCATTTATCATTGAACTGTAATAACTTGTATCGTGATTATCGACTAAAGTTTACATTTGGTTTACAATGACCAGTATAGAGCCTATTATATTTGATGCTGTAAAGACTAAGAAGTGACTAAATTGCAGTAGAAATTGAATACACTCGTATTAATGGAACAGTGTTCAAGTTATGTGGTTAATATTTCCTTGTGAATTATGTTTATTACTAAAAAAAGGAGAGGACTACTGAAAACGTAAAATGCAAACTACTTTTCGTCATTAGATTATTGTATTTACAAATAAGAGATATTTTATAGCGGAGTAAAAAATTCTGAAACCTGTGCTTGTGTATAATACGACACACCTTTTTGTTTTTAATTTTCGTACAAAGTTTGCCGTATTATGCACGAAAAATAAGGTAATATTTTTTTTATATAATTCTTTTATTAATATTTGTACAATGGGAAGTAAGAGATTCATAGAAAAATAATAAGTGGCTTGGACTGAGGAATCGTAGAGCCGAGTTTGAATTCCAATTGAATCCACTACATTTACTTACGTGCTATTACGCTTGGGAAAAGTATGAATTATCTTCTTCCCTAGCTGTTGGTAAATAGCAGGACAGACTGGGTTCTATAACCTTAGATGGCAATTGGTCTAGCAGAAGGACAACTCTGAATTCAAAATATGCGGAGGGTCGTTTGGGGACCTTGTGGCACGTAGTGCACCAAGTCTCTGTATTCGGCTCTTCAAAAAGCCTTGAACATTATAATCAAATCATATGTGCAGGTGTCTGCCAGCGGAGGGTTCTTCATTGAGACTTGTTCAGGAGTTTCTTTCTTTTTTATGTGTCATGCAATTCAGGACGTAGGCGATCATGGCTCTCCGGCTCCCTCTATTCCTTGCAACTCTCAACAAGTTCCTTCCCTCTGCCACTTCCCCCAGACCACGTTCTGTCATGCACTTGCTTAAGCCCGCCAGTTATGTCATGCATTGCTTTCCCTTGTCTCTCTTTCCTTCTATTCGACCTGTGAGTATCAGATTCTCCAGGCCCTTCTTTCTTATTACGTATCCCAGAAATTTCAGCTGCCTCTTCCTGATGTTAAGTATAAGCCTCCTCCTTGTTTGCATCCTCTCTAAGACTTCATCGTTGCTCACAATTCGGTCCATGATATCCTCAGCATCTTTCTGTTGAACCACATCTCCGTCGCTTCGAGTCTCCTCTTCATCCTTGAGGAAATCGTCCAACATTCGCTGCCGTAAAGAAGGACAGATGTCACGTGACAGCTCGGTATTCTTTTCTTTGTCTCGCAATACTCTGTCAAGCTTCTGGAATGCGTCCTTGGCCATCCCAATACGTTTAAGGATCTCAGTGTCGTCCTTACCAGCCTCTGTCAAAACGCTTCCCAAATATTTAAACTTCCGCGTCTGCTCGATTTTATTTTTCCCGACGCGTAAATCGCATTTCGGGCTCATCCTTTTACCGATGACCATGCTTTCTATATTCTTGTAGTTTATGCTTAGTTCCTCTAACTCTCCGTCGCTAATTTCTGTAGGAGATTTTTTAATTTCTTTTCCGTGTCTGCTATCAGTACTGAGTCATCTGCGTATCTTATGTTGTTAAGATTGTGGCCGCAAATGCTAAATGCCGGTACGGTTTCAAATTCTCTCAGAATTTCCTCGCTGTATCGGATGAAAAGGTCAGGTGAAAAGACGCATCTTTGCCTTACGCCCCTTTCTACTTTTGTATATTCGCTGAACTCGTTCCCTATGCGCATGCATGATGTTTGCTGCCAGTATAGGTTCTTGATTATTCTGATATCTTTCCCGAATATATCAAGGTTCCTGAGCATTTTGAATTGTAAGTATTTTTAATTTTCACACCAGTCATGCTAATTTTTAAATGTAAAAAAAAAATCTTCTTGGAGCTAGGGCAATTTATGTTCCTAGTCCGGGTGTACGCTCTCAGGGCCCCACTTTAAAAACTGACCTTGTGTCGCATATAATCTTAGTGAGTAGACAATTAAAATACCGTGTGTAAATTACTCTCAAGTAGTTTGTAACACTCTATTTGTAATCACTTAGTTGCGTCTCTGTCTTTGGGCAGAGTGCACTCAATGGCGGCTCCGTCAAAGACAGAATCGCAACTGAGGAAAATCGTACTGAGAGGTGCCCAGTCCTTGGGAAGAGATGCACGAGGCTGCGTCAGAGATAGGGATCGGTGCTCGCAGCAACTCCAGCGCAGTCGACGGTTGCGGTGGCTCGGGCAATTTTTATTCGTATTCCGGGTGTACGCGCTCGGGGCCCCGCCTTAAAAACTGACCATGTGTCACTTATCGGTAGACAATTTAAATACCGCGTGTAAATTACTCTGGAGTAGTTTGTGACACACTATTTATCATCTCTTTGTTGTGTCTCTGTCTTTGGGCAGAGTGCTCTCAGGGACGGCTACGTCAAATGACAGAAGTCCAATTATACTGAGAGGTGCTCAGCCCTGGAGAACAAATGTCCGATGCCACGCCATCTAATTACAGTAGAGAAAGGGATCGGTGTTCTCACCGAAGCCAGCGCAACCAACGTTCATAGGGCTCGGGCAATTTTTGTTCCTAGCCCGGGTGTACGCCCTCGGGCTTCTCACATTAAACCGACCTTGTGTCACAACCTGAACTCGTGGGATGGTGAGTAAATACAAATTGCTAGAAAGTAGAGTTGGAGCTTTTAACTCCAGAATTGTGGGAGAATTATACTCCAATTTCGCTGTATATTCACATAGATAAGCAACAATATTATAAAAATACATTTTATGTCACATATAGATTGAATAGAAAAAGTTAGTTTTTAATTTTTTATGTCACATATACATTCAATAGAAAAAGTTAGTTTTTAACTTTTTTTATCCTAAAAAATTACCTTAGTATATCCTGCTCCTTGTGTTCGCTTTGATTTTCAAGTGAACAGCAAAAATAAATGATGCTAAAATTAACCCATTACCGACCAACACCGGACCACCAAACATTTACAGATTCATCTTTTATGACTTAAAAAAAAAGGTACTAACGGGCTAAAGTGGGTTGTAAAGTTCGTCCAGTAACATAAACTCGCTGACAGTGAAGCGAGAATATATGCAGTGCCGGGCAGGTGATGCTTAGTACTATAAACTTTATCTAGGTTTCCACACTACCAAAGACACAAAAGGTTTGGAAAGAAACTCTCATCAATACTAGAAAGAAAGGTAACTGTTTGTGTGCCAGAGAATTATAAGTTCCTGAAAAACTGTTTTAAAGAAATGATTTTATAAATTTTTAAGCGATAGTAAAGTTAATTATACGATCAATGGATGCTGAACGCTGTCTGTTTGAAAACTGCTAATTTTCATGCTTACTCTTTAAGATAAAGAAAATACTTTTATTATGATCACCTGTTGCATGTGTGTGTATGTGTGGGGAAGGGTTGTCGCCCACCGATTTCTTCGTTTTGATTAAAAAACAAAAAGCGTAAGTTTTGATTATTTACTGATCTTAGCAGATGACATTTATGCAACAATCAATGTCTTCAAAGCAAGTTTGTCAACCAAACCATGACTACCGCAAGAGCTAACTAACTCCTTTAGTGACTCTAACATTCGACACCAACGAGACGAGCTATATAACAATACATGTAAATATATAGTCATATACAATAAATTCATGTTGCCTACCTGATATATGTGGGTTATGAAGTAGTGAATAGAATAAAGCAGTCAATCTAATGTTTTTTATTATCTATTTGGAAGTTTTTTTTTTAAGAATGACTTCTCATCTGACAGCTATCTCTTAATAGATGTTTACAAACTTATTGCCATGTGGTTTATTTGTAGGTGAACACAATACGTAATTACTCGCTTTTAATAGAAAGAAGAATAGTTAGTGAAGAAACTTAAATCCGAAACCGGTATGTTAATCGGGAAAGCAACATTCCAATTTTTTCATTCAAATGAAAATCATACACGTGAAAAAAAAAAAATAAATAAATAAATAAAATAAAAGTAAATAATTAATAGAGAAAATGAAGTACTGGGGAATTTTCCGGTAAATATTTTTTTATCTTTATATCTGCGTTCATTAGGAAAAAACAAACAAAACAAAAAAAAAAAATATATATATTAAAGAGGATGCAAATAGAATTTTAGTACTTACACGATTATTCGTCAAAGTCAGAGTTGGATTGAAGAGCAAACTGGCAATATACCGTGAACGTGATGTTATCTACTTACTATTGAAACAGTTCACTAGTGTTCGTTAACCTGCAGTATGAAATACAGTCACCGGTACTGGATATATAATAGCAATGGACAGAGTGGGCGGGTTCTGAGGAATGATTCGTATACAAAGCTAATTGGTCATCTGTTTTTTTTTTTTTTTTTTTCTCGCTACTTCGATGCAGTAACACATGTATAGTGTAATGTTGTAAGAGTGATAAAGAGAGGAAGTTGCGGAAACTAGAGAAGTGACGGGAGGAGAACGATAGACAAGCGGAAGAGTGAGTGCCTAGAAATGTCTAAATACAAGAGAGTGGAAGGAGGAATGACAGAAGAAAATTAGGAACGGTGTGAATAATAAATGAAAACAGGAAGGAGTGAGAGAATTAAAATAGAGAGAGAAAGAGTAAAAAAGAAGAGGAGGAGGAGGAGCGCACAGGCGAAAGAAAAGGGAGATAAATATATAGCCCCCCCCCCATAATATAATACGACAAAGTTTGAGAGGCGACTCTCGGGGAGTTGGAGAGGCTGTAATGATCATACTCAGTATGAATAATAAATGAAAACAGGAAGGAGTGAGAGAATTAAAATAGAAAGAGTGGAAAAGAAGAGGAGGAAGAGAAGCGCTGAGGCGAAAGAAAGGGGATATATATATATATATATATATATATATATATGGATTGGAATGGATTAAATCCGACAGAAGTATAGAATAAGGAACAAGTAGGAAACATTTATAAATTCAACATGTTTCGCTTTTATTTAAGCTTCATCAGAAATTTTCGCAAACACATACAAAAACACACAGACACACACATGCACACACAAACATATCCACATACGCAATACAAAAATACGAGAGATTGATGTGACCAATGAAAAATAAACAACTCAGAACTCACTCTACCGGAACAGCATCTTCCATAAGCAATTTGCAAAAAATTCTGATAAAACTTAAATAATTCCGAGACATGTAAAATTTATAAACGTTTCCGATTTGTTCCCTATTCTATCACACACACACACACACACACACACACACACACACACACACACATATATATATATATATATATATATATATATATATATAAACATATAAATATATCTATCTATATATATATAAAAACAAAGTTCGTTATATATATATATATATATATATATATATATATATAACGAACTTTGTTTTTTATATCTACAGGAAAAATATGTATTATTGAGCTTTTGAATAAAAGTCATTCATTAAACCAAAGATTTGAAACCACAGTTTTTTGTAGGCACATTAAAGGTCTGACATTGTAAACTTGCTAAACTTATAAATTTATAACTCACCTCCTTTATTTTCTGCCTTCTTATATACTTTTCTACTTTTCTACTGATCTATCTTAAATTATCATTCTAAATTGTTTTTGTACATATATAATACCAGCAATAATACCAGATAAATTGATTTATATCCATACTTATTCTACAAGTTATAAATTTCGGCAAAATTTGCTTATAGAAAATTTATATTAACATTTCATACTTTATATGTTTTTTTACTTCTATCTTAAATTCTGAACTATATTTATTGTAACACCCCAAATAACTTATGTATTTAATATACAAAAAAAATTTTCTACTTCTTAAATGACCATTTATTAATTTACATACTACATTTATTCCAGAACAAATCACAGAAACTTCAGCCGAAATCTGCGTAATTCAGCTCTGGCTCTGTTTTAAGGACCTCGACCCTTCATCAGTAAAAAAAAAAAAAGCGTATTCAACTACTACTATGGATTTCTCTTGTACTTATTTCTCTTTTCTCATTCATCATTTTCCTATTTTCTGTTTCCACTTTCCTCTCTGTCGTTTCTTTTCTTGGGAGTCTTGGCATCCTTGCTTAGATTTCTGACCGTTGCATAGTATCAAAAGTTGTAGCAGACAATTCCGTTTTGATTTAAATTTTTTGAGTCAGGTTCTTTTCTTAACGCCTCAACATTCCTTCACCGCCTAAACTGCTATCAACAAATACCATTGTTTTACTCTGTCACTTTCTTTCCTTTGCTTCTCTTTTCTCCCCTTTTTTTTTACCCTTCACCTTTTCCTCTAAAGGTGTTTCACCCTATGTTTTTCCCCCAAAACAATTTGAATAATGAGAAAAAGGAAGTGACTTCCTACAAGCGGCTTGCTTATAAATATAATTGTTCATAACCATTTCTGGATGTCACCAGTCGAAATGCATGCGCATCGAAGCAAGTAAGCAGCTTTGTAGTGAGTAAGTCGTTTTGTCCGTATGTAAAAATTATAATATATCTATATATATATATATATATATATATATATATATATATTCATGTATATTCATGCAGCACCCTTTCCTTTATTTTGAATACTGATAGGAGTGATCCTGAATCTTCGCCTGTTGAGCGCAGCTAGAATTTGAGTCAGCATCTTTATATATATATATATATATATATATATAATTCGCGCCGGAAGCTCCAATAGGAACATTTCAGGGTGTCAATCTGTGGACAGTGAAGCGGATTCGGAAAGAGTTGGGTGAATCCAGTGGTGATTACGAAAGTGCTTGTAGTGATCATTATTGATGGTGACGTTATGCCTCCATTCATCTTCCCACTGGGCCCCAGACTTAACACGGAGCCTACATCAAGTGCTTTTGAGGAAGTAGTGCTACTCTAGGTCAAGAGTGTGCCCGCTGGAAGACCCTTTGTTTGGCAACAGGAATCTGCACCGTGACATACAGACACACATGACGCACGAGAGACCAACAAAACTCCTTGGAAAACGAAAGATGAACTGAAGGCAAAGTCTATGGCAGCATTCACGAACTTAGTCAATGAGACCATCCATAAGAGTTTCGGGAGATTCCAAAGTCGTCTGGAGGCCGTGGTTAAAGCGAATGGCGATTTTAGTGAATAAATTTACTCTTTAGTATTTCAGGATATTTTTGTATAATTTTGGTAAATATATATATTAAAATGAGATGTTAATGTTGGTTGAGGCGGGTGTGACAGGATTGGGTGTTCATGCCTTTTTTTGATTCATGATCGCCTCAGAGTATTTGCGTGTATATGAATTCTCGTTTTTTCTTCTTATTCAAGACCCAAGATTAGTTAACAAACGAGTCTCATGAATTATTTCACCAGAATAGTGAGTTCGATTCTCACAGGTTGCCCTATACTTGTGCCAATACTAAACTACGTGATTGTGGTTTTCTAATACTAGCTTAGATGTGGCACAACGCCGGAAGTATAGGGCACCTAGTGAGGATCGAAATGATTATTCAGTCGTAATTGATCTAAGGAGACAAGGTTGCTAACCATTGCACCACTTCGAAATGCCCCTAAACTCAACTGGAAACAAAATCTCAACAGTTTTTCTTTTTTGTATGTGTTTTAAAACGTGAAGTAAAACGATATTTCCAACATGACACTTTTTTCTGTGAAGGTAATTTATTTAAGTGTAACTTTCCTTGAAAAATATTCTAAATAAATGATCCCCATGCTTTGTAAGGTTATTTATTTGCAGTAAAAAATTAGACAGTAATTGTTTTTTGGTTCTTGTTGGCCTGTGGAGGTTTTTTCTGTTGGATGTAGGTCTTCCCCAAATTGGGAAGGATGAGCCATTCTTACCCTGCTTTGCCCAGTGCGTGTTGGTAGAGGCGGATGTGACAGGCTTTTGCGTTCATGCCTTTTTTTGATTCATGATCGCCTCAGAGTATTTGCGTGTATATGAATTCTCGTTTTTTTCTTCTTTATCAAGACCCAAATTTAGTTAACGAACGAGTCTCATAAATTATTTCACCAGAACAGCGAGTTCGATTCTCACATGTTGCCTTATACTTGTGCCAGTACTAAACTACGTGATAATGATTTTTTAATAGTAGCTTCGATATGGCACAAATCCGGGAGTATGAGGCTCGAACTGATTATTCAGTCGTAATTAATCTAAGGAGACAAGGTTGCTAACCAATGCACCACGTCGAAATTCCCCTGAACTCAACTAGAAACTAAATATCTACTATTTTTTTTTCTTTTGTGTGTGTGTAAAAAGTGAAATAAAACGTTATTTTGAATGTCATTTTACTTATTTAACATGAAACTTTTGCTTGATATAATACTATGAAAACAACACATGCACACGCAGGCACATAGATAGATAGATAGATAGATAGATAGATAGATAGATAGATAGATAAAAAAACTTCCAGGAAAAATTTAATTTGTAACCATTAAATGAAGAAATATATGTGTGTTTGTGTGTGTGTGTGTGTGTGTGTGTGTATATCTCCAATATGTATAAGGAAATTTACACGCATGATGTGAGCTACCATATTCAGCAAAAAAAAAAAAAGGTAAAATGTATGATTGTTTCTGAGTAAAAATGATAACTAGGGTGGAAAGAGTGAAGTTGGTTTCCGTTTCAAATGTGAAGTCTTTTGTAGGTTCAAAGTTGTTATGTTGGTTGAGAAAATCTGTTAAATTGGTATTTTGTAGATATATTAATAGTAAGTCATCCAAATATCTGAAACAGGATGAGTTTTAAGGGTGAATGGTTTTGAATGGGTCTCTTTCTAGAAACGACAAATACACAAGGAAGAACGCTGCTAAGAAGAAATCCTATTGGTGTATCAAATATTTGTCTGTAAAGTAGGTCATCAAACGTAAAGAAACATTGTTTAATGATTAGATGGCATATTATATGGTTAGTTTAGATATAAAATCTCTATACGCAAACGTCCCTACAGAAAAAAGCTTAAATTTACTAAAGAAAAAACAACACCTGACAAAAGCAAATATTAAATTACCCCTACCTACATGTAAAACCATAAAAACATGCCACCTAAGAATGGCAGTGGATTATTAATCTGCCTGTTATTTCTCTTTATTTGATATATATATATATATATATATATATATATATATATATATATATATATATATATATATAAAAAATAATCACACATAGAATCAATCAGAAGTATTAATGCGATTATTGGCGACATCCATCGCTAGAAAACATAATATATGCATTAAAATCACGTTCATTCATAGTGCGAGTTTGATCCTCGTCGAAAAACTTGTTGTCTGTAGTTTTCAGTTTATTTGATGTTAAAATGCTAGTACTTACGAATAGTCTTCTATTCATCATTAGGCATGTGTTTTTTGTTTTTTTTTATAAAATCAAAAACTTGAGACGATATACCTGTATTATCGACCAAAAGATGTTTTTTGAATATCTGCTATTATAGACGGTTGTGTAAGATCTAGGAACGTGCAAAGACGCAACGCTAAGTTTTTCAAAATTTTAAGTGAGAATTTTATTTAAATATTTCTTGTGATGTGTTAAATACACGTATTCTATTTTTACAAGGGTATTCAGTTTTTATTTCATGAACTAAGTATATAGTTCAATAACATAGTGTAATGTCTTAGTAGTAGTTTTTTTATAGGAATTTTTTAGGTACTGCGGATCGATAGTTTTTAATAAACATAAAACATTTTTATTAAAATCTATTAGAACAACTAAGTATAATAACACAGCTAGAACAACTAAGTATAATAACACAAATAACATCTTGTGCAATTGTAGGAATCCAAATAATTGTCCATTACAGAATAATTGTTTGACTAGTTCTCTAGTTTATTTTAGTACAATTTCTACATGAGAAAACCTCAATATTAAAAAAAATTACATTGTAAGTATTATGAATACATATATGTTTATGTGTATGCGTGTTTGTCAGTGTATATATATATATATATATATATATATATATATATATATATATATATATATATATATATATAATTATTTATTTAAAAATATGATTTCCAAATCGCGACATAAGAAGTCCCATGTTTCAAAACAAGAGCCGAAGACTTCAATATAATTATTTAAATTAAATTGAGTTAAAATAAGCTCTGTTCCATTTTCAAGCGAAATTTTATATATATATATATATATATATATATATATATATATATATATATATAAAAGCTATGGGTAAAATAGCAGGACAGACTGGGTTCTATAGCCTTGGATGGCAACTGGTCTAGAAGAAGGACAACTCTAAATTCAAAACCTGCGGAGGGTCGTTTGGGGACCTTGTGGCATTCGGTGCACCAGGTTTCTGTATTCGTCCCTCCAAAAAGTGTGGCTGGTCCTGCACGAGGCCTTCACCACTATAATCAAATCTCATGTGCCGGTGTCGGGCTGTCGGTTTCCTGGAAACTTATCTGCCTGACCCTCATACGTCGAATCTCGACGGGAGAGTCGATTATATATATGCATAGTTGAATGTGTGTATATTTGTGTTTGTATGTATATATGAATATATCTGTACTTTTAATTATATGTTTGTACATATATACATATGTGTGTGTGTGTGTGTGCGTGTTTGTATTGATACCTGTTATATATGTGCTTGTTTATATATTTATGCGCTTGTATATGTATGATTGTGTAAAATTATGTGCGTATGTGAGTATATATATATGTGTGTGTTTGTACGTATGTGGATGTGTGTATATATATATATATAGGTGTATGTGTGTATATCTTTAATCTACTTTTGTTTGATAATGGTTTTATAATTTCTTGTAGATTTAATAATCAACAGTTGTGTTTTGTTACATTTTAATGTTGTATCGACTTTACGTTTCTTTATTGTCACTAAGATAATATTGTTAGTATATGTGTAGGTTTATGTATGTATATGTGTATGAATATGTGTGTATATATATATATGTTTGTTTATGTATATGTTTATATATGCATGTATGTATATGTCTGTTTGTGTGTGTGTGTGTGTATATATATATATATATATATATATATATATATATATATATATATATTTTAGGAGTTTTCCTTTTTAAATTCAATTACTACAGATGTCCAATATTCTTAAGTGACGGGGGATTTAAACTGAAACCCGTTAAGATTAATGTAAATTATTTTGAGTTATAGACTTATAGGTTGTGGATAATACCAGAGCACCAACAGACTTATATGCTTACACACATTCAGTCAGTTATCAGTTATCTCCTGTCCACTGCCTTAACTCACAACTCTTTGAGTCCTGTCATCTAACCAACGCCTTTATCCACTGTGCCATTTGTCCTTAAGGACATCTGTGTATGAATAACTGGTACTCATAAACTTAATGTCTTCAGCAACCATTTTTACCAGTTTCGTATTGCAATTTTTGCTATTATCAAATCATGTTTTTACCAGATCTCATATTGCAATGTTCGTTGTTATTATTGCTTTTCTCTGGCACTCCTTATTACTAGTTCCCATATTGTATTCATTTCTATGCTTGGTCAGATCAGGAGATTTTTGTGGCTTAGCATATGTGCTGATTCCTTAAGTTTACGAATTTTCCAATGATTTTCTTTGTCTATGTTTTCAACCTGATCCCACAGAAGGCGGTGATCTCCATTTTCTCTTCATATGTGGTCAGCTACACCCGATTTTTCTACTTACCCTCGTGTTACAGATTTTTGGTGTTCTTGAAGCCTTACTTTAATGGGGCGGCCTGTCTCCCCTTTATATTTCTTTCCGCGGCTACACGGGATGGCGTACAAACAGTCTTTATTTATGTTTTTCTGTATGAAGAGAGGGTTCTTACTCGGGAGAGGTATCTACGAAGTATCGTACAACTTTTGAAAGTTGTCCTGATGTTATATGGAACGCAGACCCTTTGCATTTCCTCTGATAACCCCTTCACATAAGGTAAGCAAACGGTTTTCTGAGTGTCGTTGTCCTCCTCTTGTACTCGCCTATGCCAGTTTATTGGGGCTGCTGCCATGTACCCAGGGTAGTTGTAGGGTACTGTTTATACTGACCAATTCTTTATCTAATATCTCTGGGTCGCCAATTATGGCTTTTGCTCGGTATTGTAAGCAGCGGACTATCCTTTCTTGACGATGTATGGATGGTGGGAGTTGAAATTGAGGTACTGTCTGGCGAATATCGGTTTGTCTTGAACCCATACTCTGTTCGAGATATTAGAACATCCAGGAATGAGAGTGTGTTGCAACTCTCTTTCTCGGCCGTGAACTGAATCGAAGGTCTTATTGAGTTCACATGGTCCAGTAGAACCTGGACATCTGGTGTGGGCAGAGTAGGAAGGTTTCGTCTACGTGGAGAACTTGGAGAGGTGAATTGACAGATGATAACTGATAACTGACATCCATTAACATGGCACGTGGAACTAGAACAGTCTACGCCAGTGAGTGAAATAAATGGTTCAGTCCGACATTCTAACCAATTAAAGAAGGCCGGAGCGTACAACGGCCAAAAATATGGCAACAAAGATGAGGACATTAGTCCGAATAACGTAAATAGTGTACATAATACCTCATCTCAGAAATATAAACAGATAATGTCCATACATATATGCCACTATGCGTACACATACACATATATGCACATACATTCTTATGTAATTTGGAATTTTTTCTCTGTCTATATTTCTTGATTAGTTCTCTTCGTTTATTTAATAGATTGCATTGATCTTTATATTATATTATCATGATTTTTTCTTTTAAACATAGCTTGCACCTATCCCTAAAACTATTTGGGGGTGTTCGCGAAATCGAGAACTTTCTAATTTATTTGAGGATTCAGACCCTTTTCCTTCAATTCACATAATTTTTCGAAAGGGCTGTTTTATGCTTTAATTTGGGATTGGTGAATGAATATCTATGTGTATTGATTCTCTTTTTAAATTCTTCTGCAGAAATGCAGATGCAAATATTATAGTTTGCCGTATTTTCTTTAGTAGTGATGGTTGCCTTGTATACTACCCTTGTAGATCTGAACTTGCTCTCTAGAGGGCAGTTTCTTTAATTCTACAATTATAAGGTGTTTCCATGTTAGATTTAGTTTTTTTTTCCATGGAAAGGGACTTGTTTAACATATTTAAAAAATGAAGTTCAACAAGCGATCCGATCACTTCCGAAAAGAACTACACAAACTTATAAAGACGATTAGAAACTCCAGAGACATTTGGCTAAGAGCCGATATATCAAAAAAATATCTATAAATGCAATACCCTCTAACTACCACAAAATTATCACGGACAAAATAGCAGAAATACACAAACTAGATAAACACAATAGTAGGATGTCCGAAATAGATGGAGAGACAACCGAAATAGCTAATAAGTTAAATATTGCAGATAGAGTGAGAAAGATCCGCACTAAGGATGCCTACGTTTTATTTAAGGACCATAAACAGAATTTCACCAACAGTACACAATCTAGACTAATAATTCCAACAAAAAACAGAACTAGGCCTTATCTCAAAAAATATAATTATAAAAATAACCGATAATTTACTAATCACACCCAGTACTAACCTTTGGAAGAATTCGTCTGACACTCTTCAATGGTTCACTAAGATGAGGAATAGGGATAAAGCGACGTTCATTAAGTTTGATATAATTGACTTTTTACATTTTAGATGTGCTTAGTAGAATCGTAAAACCGGAACTAACAGGGCTGTATCGGGATAACGGACTCATCCACGTCCCTAATAGTAATACTCCACTAACAGCGAAACTACAAAAGAAAATTATCAGGGCCTTCAAATTCCTAGGGTTCAAGATCGAGATTTTCTCTAAACTTAAAATAGTTGACTACCTAGATATTATCCTTAAACTTAATGGTGAAACCTTTAAACCTTACCATAAAGACAACGAATCCCCCAAATATATTAATATTGGTTCTAACTACCCCAGTGCAATCTTAAGACAAATACCCACTACCGTTTGCACCAGGATTAGTAAACTATCGTTCAATAAAATAAAGAAAGAATAAAGAACTATCGAAAAGGCCCTCTTACACAACCACCATTATTAATACCGATACACGAAAAGTGGAATGTAGGTGTAAAAACAGGAATAGAAAAAACACTTGCTTCAACCCACACTTCTTCAAACTGTCAAGTATCAACATCGGACAGTACTTCCTAAACTTAATTACTAAACACTTCAACAAAAAATCCCTCTAAATAAGATATTCAACAGGAAATCAGTCAAAATTAAATACTCCTGTACTAATAATATGTACCAAATTATTAATTCCCATTCCCATAATAATTACATTAAATTCCATGTGTAACACTGTATCCTCACCTCACTGAATCCACGAACTCCACGAGATTGGCCGTTAGTCTGGTATGGTCCAGTATTACAGGTTAGACACAAGTCTGCGGTTCCTAATATAAATTGGAAGCACCCTCCAGCCACGTTGTGATTGTTTTGATTATGAAGAGTGGTCATCAGATAGTAGAAATCCAGAAGCTCCTCGTTGGTGCACCTCCAAGTTCGTCGGGTGAGAATCGGGTTAACAGAAAAATAAATATAACCAAGTCGATCTGATTTTGAAAGGAAAAAACTTTTACATATATATATATATATATATATATATATATATATATATATATATATATATATATATATAAACACACACAAACAAATTCTTGTGGCACAAGGTTCAATGTTTCTTGTATGGGAGCAATAATCAAACAACCACAAATACTTCAAATCATTTCGGTAAGGAGAGACGTGGCCATCGTTTTAACCCTTTTTGTTCTCTTCTTAGCGCAGCTACTAGAACCTTCGATGTCCCTGTTCTCAGTAGTAGTAATAGTAGTAGTAATATTATTAGTAGCATAAGTAGCAGTACTTAGATTTTAGCGGCGGTATTTCGCCCTCGGCGGACACTTCCGTTTCAATCTCTAACGTCTGTCCACTCAGTTTGACTGCATCCGAAGACAGACGAACCCATGAGCTCTCACTCCTTCGGTTGGCTCGCCTCTTTATTACGAGAAACGGCCTCACATGACCCAGACTGGTGACGTATCTTTTTTTCTAGTGTGAACGTACTGACATACTACCAAAGTACAACTTCGCTCCTCCGAGAATAAACAATTTACTTTTTCATTGATTGGTTTCCAAGGTTCACAAGAAGACACTATTGTTTATCATATATTATTCTGCCGCTATTGTTTATCATATATTATTCTGACGCTCTTTGTAAACTACATAGCTTCACGTTTAAAAAATAAATTCTAGATCGAAACATCCTTAATCTTAACTTCGGTTCTTATAGTGTCAAAATCCATTTCTTTGTTTAAAAGTTCCAAATTATTATTTTTCCGGTAATTTTCTATTAGTAATCTGTCATCTTTTGTACACTTACAAAAAGATTGTATTCCGTGTTCTATATTAACTTTCTGTAACATATACATTTCAAAGTCTTTACAGGATTGTTCGAAAACGCCCCTCTTTCATTATATGGCAAAAAAATCTAACATGGAAACCCCCTGTAATTGAAGAATTAAAAATACTGCACACTTGAGGGCAAGTGCAGATCTACCAGGGTAGTGTACCAGGCAATCATTACCCCTAAAGAAAATACGACAAACAATAATATTTAGATTGGCATTTTTGCAGGAAAATTTAAAAAGAGAATCAATACACATAGACATTCATTCAACAATCCCAAATTAAAACACAAAACAAGAATTGAAGGAAAAAGGTCTGAATCCTCAAATAAATTAGAAAGTTCTAGGTTTCGCGAACATAACCAATAGTTTTAGGAATAGGTGCAAGCTATGCTTAGAAGAAAAAATCACGATAATTAAATATAAAGATCAATGTAAACTATTAAATCAACGGTGAGATCTAATCACCAGATGTAGACATTGAAAAGATTCTAAATTACATACAAATGTGCATATATGTTGGGGTGTATGTTAGTGTATAGTGGCATATATGTATGGACATGTAAATGTATATATATGTATGTATGAACATATGTACTCATAAAAGTGTGTTGGGCAGCATGATTTTTTCCATTGGGTGCCCTGGTATTACCCTCAATCTATAAATCTATAACTACGCTAATTTACATTAATCTTAACGGGCTTAAGTTTAAATCCCCATCGCTTATTAATAATATTGCACACCTGTAATACAAAAACTGTTTACCGTGAATCCCAGAAAAAACACACTCCGGTGCTTTTATAAGAAACACCGTATAGTAGGGAGTGATATTAAACTACAAACAACAAGACCTGGCCATAAATAAACTCTAACATCAGACCGTTTCCTCCGGGATAAATGCCTTACGCCGCCACCAATCACTAACACAAACCCACTCTCATTAACAAGGCGTCTACCAGAGGAGGACTAACATTGGGGGTTGATAATAGCAGTGTATAGAACGGCTTGAAAAAAGTTATGCTGAGGTAATTTTTGTTTTTTTTTTATGTAAAAAATACATATGCTCTGTTAAAATAAAAACATCGAGCTCTCTGTGGATCAGTTTTAATAATTAATATTACTAGGATCTACTCGGATTATATACCAACAGATCAATTACCTTTACTATATATATATATATATATATATATATATATATATATATATATATATATATTATATGTGTAAAAATATTTAAAACATTTAATAATTCCAATACTAGTCTGGAATAAATTCATTAATATTAAAGATTTTCTCAGGTGGTCATTTCATAAGAACTGGTTTGCGGCAAAGAGTCGAGTATTGATTATGAGTCAATTGAACAGGGCTTTAATCAATGAAAACATTTCACTGAAACCAAACTTTAAACTCTGAAAATTCACGTGATATAAAATTCAATTCGTCAGTCTCTGTTGTTGTTAAAAATGGCGACATCTTGCTATAATATTGGAAGAAGACTAAAAATATCTTGATAAGATTATTGAACTTCGAGATCTGGAGTCATCACAGCGTCCACTGCGCATAAATCAAAACAAGAAAGTTATGAGTTTCTACAGAAAGATTCTGATAACACCACGGCGCCTAACACGTGAGTAACGACCAAGTTCTAGTGAAAATGGAAACAAAAAGGACACTTATACTTAACATCACGAAGAGACAGTTGAAATTTCTATGGCACATACTGAGAAAAGAGGGCTTGGAAAATTTGATACTCACAGGAGAGATTGGAGTTTAAGAGAGACAGAATGCAACAACGCATAACCTATCTGGCGAGCTTGAATGATTCCATGAAGGTGCAGGGTTTTTGAGAGATAGCAAAAAGACAACATTTATTAAGATCTACAAAGAAAGGGCAAGAAATTGTGGAGAGCCATGATCGTCAACGTCCTGGTACGAAGAGGAGAAAGAATTACCCTGCTATCGTAGTAAGTAAAGAACTACCGCATCTTCCCTATATAAAATGTATATGCACGTTAATATGCAAACAGACACACAAACACATATAAATACATACAGTATAATTAGGCCTGCAATCCGTGACTTGATTTCTGGAATAAGGAGTGACTATTATTACATTTTTTTAATCATTTCACCTCAAGCCACTAAGATGCAAGGGGTGACTGAGTGTTAGACAATATGAGAGAAAAATACTATTGAGGAGAAAGGACAATATAAGAACAAGAATTAAGAAGACAGAAGATAACGATCGACATTGCATTTAAAGAAGAAAGATCAAAGTTGACTAGAAAGCAAGAATTCGGAAAAGTGTTCCACAAGCGAGAAGTACGATAGAAGAAACTGTTAGCATAGAACTTACGGTTACATCTAACCATTTCAAATGTAAAATGATAAGGCCTTGCCGCAAATCTAGTACCACGCATAAATTCATAAAGTTTAGCTACTATAGATGAAAGTAATATTTCTTTTGTTACAATACAAAAATGTGGCACAAAGCCAATATGAGGGATAGGGAAATGCTGGTATTCAATATGTCTTATCTTAAACTTAGCTATCCACGATTATTGATCCAGAACATAACACAGTATTCCTTACACCAAAACAACACATTCTTACTATAGCCACCATAACTCATAGACTGTGTAGTCTTAACTAATTCCCATATGTATAATTTGTCTGTGTGGAGCAGGGAATAAAAATAACAACATTTAAAATGAAACCCCAATGAATATTTACAATGAATACAATTTATATACAAGAATCTAAACAAAATAATGTTAGTAATAAAAAATCAGAATCCTTAATTATGACAGAAAAAACATTTAACTGGACAAAATGAATGTGGGTCTATGTAATTAAGAATAATCATTCGCCCAAACACTCACTGAAACACACACTTATCCAGACACAAAAACAAATACGAAATGCACACTTGAAAAACGAAAAGCGACCCGCATCTACCAGAGAACTAACATCTCTGTCACCTAACGGGGAAGGGGAGGAGGAATTAGACTAAAGAAAGTGAGGACAGAAAAGTGGTCAAGGAACATACATTCCCTAGCTAAGTTAACTTGGTAGAAGAAACTAAGGATAAAGTAACCCAAACTACCCTATTTTGGGTGGGTTTCCCATATCCTGATACCTAAACGGCATCAAAATGTCACACCAACTCAGCTCCTTTCACTTGATGCAGCCGTGAAAGACTCAGCCACTTTTGCCAAATTCTGAGGGAATCGTCGCCTTTCCATCCTAATCTTGAATTTAAGCTGATGCTTAATGTGCAAGATTAGATTGAAGAGTTAAACTTCTCGTCGCCATTGAATTCCTTCTGTCGCGTCGTCCATATCATAACTCTCATAACTCCTAGCAAACAAAAGAACACATAGTGCTCAGCCTTAGTCAACGGCGGTATCACCTTGATACAAAAAGAACTGTGCTCGTGAACAAAGAACTTTTCGCGTAGCATACGAACCCTGATTAGTAGTAGTTTTCTTTTATAGGAATTTTTTTATGTACTGCGGATCGATAGTTTTTAATAAACATAAAACATTTTTATTAAAATTTTTTATTAAAAACTATCGATCCGCAGTACATAAAAAAATTCCTATAAAAAAAACAAAAAAAAAACTACTACTAAGACATTACACTATATTATTGAACTATATACTTAGTTCATGACATAAAAACCGAATACACTTGTAAAAATAGAATACGTGTATTTAACACATCACAAGAAATATTTAAATAAAATTCTCACTTAAAATTTTGAAAAACTTAGCGTTGCGTCTTTGCACGTTCCGAGAACTTACACAACCGTCAATAATAGCAGATATTCAAAAAACATCTTTCGGTCGACATACAGGTATATCGTCTCAAGTTTTTGATTTTATAAGGAAAAAAACACATGCCTGATGAAGAATAGAAGACTATTCGTAAGTACTAGCATTTTAACATCAAATAAACTGAAAACTACAGACAACAAGTTTGTCGACGAGGATCAAACTCGCACTATGGATGAACGTGATTTTAATGCATATATTATGTTTTCTAGCGATGGATGTCGCCAATAATCGCATTAATACTTCTGATTGATTCTATGTGTGATTATTTCTTTGTATGTAAATCATATGCTGCCTAATGTTATATATATATATATATATATATATATATATATATATATATATATATATATATATACACCCAAGTATAGGATTGGTGCATACGGAATATATTCCAATAACCGCAAAATAATATTCTTGAAAGAGTGCTCATTAAAGCTATTGATGTACGGATAACCTGGAAAAATAATTAAGAAACATAATAACAGAGTCTTCAACAAATATACGGACTCAAAAAACTTTAGTGAGTTATCCATATATCTGAAACAGGATGAGTTTTAAGGGCGAATGGTTTTGAATGGGTCACTTTCTAGAAACTACAAATACACAAGGAAGAACGCTGCTGAGAGGAGATCCTATTGGTGTATCAAATATTTGTCTGTAAAGTAGGTCATCAAACGTAAAGAAACATTGCTTAAAGATTAGATGGCATATTATATGGTTAGTTTAGATATAAAATATGCATACGCAAACGTCCCTACAGAAAAAAGCTTCAATCTACTAAAGAAAAAACGACACCTGACAAAAGCAAATATTAAATTACCTCTACCTACATATAAAACCATAAAAATATGCCACCTAAGAATGCTAATGGATTTTTAATCTGCCTGTTATTTCTCTTTATTTGACATATATATATATATATATATATATATATATATATATATATATATATATATATATATATAGACTCAAAAAACTTGAATACTCGCCAGGTTGCAGCTAGAACAACTAAGTATAATAACACAAATAACATCTTGTGCAATTGTAGGAATCCAAATAATTGTCCATTACAGAATAATTGTTTGACTAGTTCTCTAGTTTATTTTAGTACAATTTCTACATAAGAAAAACCTCAATATTAAAAAAAAAAAACATTGTAAGTATTATGAATACATATATGTTTATGTGTATGCGTGTTTGTCAGTGTATATATATATATATACATATATATATATATATATATATATATATATATATATATATATATATATATATAATTATTTATTTAAAAATATGATTTCCAAATCGCGACATAAGAAGTCCCATGTTTCAAAACAAGAGCCGAAGACATCAATATAATTATTTAAATTAAATTGAGTTAAAATAAGCTCTGTTCCATTTTCAAGCGAAATTTTATATATATATATATATATATATATATATATATATATATATATATATATAAAGCTATGGGTAAAATAGCAGGACAGACTGGGTTCTATAGCCTTGGATGGCAACTGGTCTAGAAGAAGGACAACTCTGAATTCAAAACCTGCGGAGGGTCGTTTGGGAACCTTGTGGCATTCAGTGCACCAGGTTTCTGTATTCGTCCCTCCAAAAAGTGGCTGGTCCTGCACGAGGCCTTCACCACTATAATCAAATCTCATGTGCCGGTGTCGGGCTGTCGGTTTCCTGAAACTTATCTGCCTGACCCTCATACGTCGAATCTCGACGGGAGAGTCGATTATATATATGCATAGTTGAATGTGTGTATATTTGTGTTTGTATGTATATATGAATATATCTGTACTTTTAATTATATGTTTGTACATATATACATATGTGTGTGTGTGTGTGTGCGTGTTTGTATTGATACCTGTTATATATGTGCTTGTTTATATATTTATGCGCTTGTATATGTATGATTGTGTAAAATTATGTGCGTATGTGAGTATATATATATGTGTGTGTTTGTACGTATGTGGATGTGTATATATATATATATATATATAGGTGTCTGTGTGTATATCTTTGTATATATATTTGTATATCCTAGTGTCTTGGAATGTATCATCAAAGCTAACTAAAATCTACTTTTGTTTGATAATGGTTTTATAATTTCTTGTAGATTTAATAATCAACAGTTGTGTTTTGTTACATTTTAATGTTGTATCGACTTTACGTTTCTTTATTGTCACTAGGATAATATTGTTAGTATATGTGTAGGTTTATGTATGTATATGTGTATGAATATGTGTGTATATATATATGTGTTTGTTTATGTATATGTTTATATATGCATGTATGTATATGTCTGTTTGTGTGTGTGTGTGTGTGTGTGTGTATATATATATATATATATATATATATATATATTTATTTAGGAGTTTTTTTTTTTAAATTCAATTACTACAGATGTCCAATATTCTTAAGTGACGGGGGATTTAAACTGAAACCCGTTAAGATTAATGTAAATTATTTTGAGTTATAGACTTATAGGTTGTGGATAATACCAGAGCACCAACAGACTTATATGCTTACACACATTCAGTCAGTTATCAGTTATCTCCTGTCCACTGCCTTAACTCACAACTCTTTGAGTCCTGTCATCTAACCAACGCCTTTATCCACTGTGCCATTTGTCCTTAAGGACATCTGTGTATGAATAACTGGTACTCATAAACTTAATGTCTTCAGCAACCATTTTTACCAGTTTCGTATTGCAATTTTTGCTATTATCAAATCATGTTTTTACCAGATCTCATATTGCAATGTTCGTTGTTATTATTGCTTTTCTCTGGCACTCCTTATTACTAGTTCCCATATTGTATTCATTTCTATGCTTGGTCGGATCAGGAGATTTTTGTGGCTTAGCATATGTGCTGATTCCTTAAGTTTACGAATTTTTCAATGATTTTCTTTGTCTATGTTTTCAACCTGATCCCACAGAAGGCGGTGATCTCCATTTTCTCTTCATATGTGGTCAGCTACACCTGATTTTTCTACTTACCCTCGTGTTACAGCTTTTTGGTGCTCTTGCAGCCTTACTTTAATGGGGCGGCCTGTCTCCCCTTTATATTTCTTTCTGCGGCTACACGGGATGGCGTACAAACAGTCTTTATTTATGTTTTCCTGTATGAAGGGAGGGTTCTTACTCGGGAGAGGTATCTACGAAGTATCGTACAACTTTTGAAGGTTGTCCTGATGTTATATGGAACGCAGACCCTTTGCATTTCCTCTGATAACCCCTTCACATAAGGTAAGCAAACGGTTTTCTGAGTGTCGTTGTCCTCCTCTTGTACTCGCCTATGCCAGTTTATTGGGGCTGCTGCCATGTACCCAGGGTAGTTGTAGGGTACTGTTTATACTGACCAATTCTTTATCTAATATCTCTGGGTCGCCAATTATGGCTTTTGCTCGGTATTGTAAGCAGCGGACTATCCTTTCTTGACGATGTATGGATGGTGGGAGTTGAAATTGAGGTACTGTCTGGCGAATATCGGTTTGTCTTGAACCCATACTCTGTTCGAGATATTAGAACATCCAGGAATGAGAGTGTGTTGCAACTCTCTTTCTCGGCCGTGAACTGAATCGAAGGTCTTATTGAGTTCACATGGTCCAGTAGAACCTGGACATCTGGTGTGGGCAGAGTAGGAAGGTTTCGTCTACGTGAAGAACTTGGAGAGGTAAATTGACAGATGATAACTGATAACTGACATCCATTAACATGGCACGTGGAACTAGAACAGTCTACGCCAGTGAGTGAAATAAATGGTTCAGTCCGACATTCTAACCAATTAAAGAAGGCCGGAGCGTACAACGGCCAAAAATATGGCAACAAAGATGAGGACTTTAGTCCGAATAATGTAAATAATGTACATAATACCTCATCTCAGAAATATAAACAGATAATGTCCATACATATATGCCACTATGCGTACACATACACATATATGCACATACATTCTTATGTAATTTGGAATTTTTTCTCTGTCTATATTTCTTGATTAGTTCTCTTCGTTTATTTAATAGATTGCATTGATCTTTATATTATATTATCATGATTTTTTCTTTTAAACATAGCTTGCACCTATCCCTAAAACTATTTGGGGGTGTTCGCGAAACCGAGAACTTTCTAATTTATTTGAGGATTCAGACCCTTTTCCTTCAATTCACATAATTTTTCGAAAGGGCTGTTTTATGCTTTAATTTGGGATTGGTGAATGAATATCTATGTGTATTGATTCTCTTTTTAAATTCTCCTGCAGAAATGCAGATGCAAATATTATAGTTTACCGTATTTTCTTTAGTGGTGATGGTTGCCTTGTATACTACCCTTGTAGATCTGAACTTGCTCTCTAGAGGGCAGTTTCTTTAATTCTACAATTATAAGGTGTTTCCATGTTAGATTTAGTTTTTTTCCCATGGAAAGGGACTTGTTTAACATATTTAAAAAATGAAGTTCAACAAGCGATCCGATCACTTCCGAAAAGAACTACACAAACTTATAAAGACGATTAGAAACTCCAGAGACATTTGGCTAAGAGCCGATATATCAAAAAAATTTCTATAAATGCAATACCCTCTAACTACCACAAAATTATCACGGACAAAATAGCAGAAATACACAAACTAGATAAACACAATAGTAGGATGTCCGAAATAGATGGAGAGACAACCGAAATAGCTAATAAGTTAAATATTGCAGATAGAGTGAGAAAGATCCGCACTAAGGATGCCTACGTTTTATTTAAGGACCATAAACAGAATTTCACCAACAGTACACAATCTAGACTAATAATTCCAACAAAAAACAGAACTAGGCCTTATCTCAAAAAATATAATTAAAAAAATAACCGATAATTTACTAATCACACTCAGTACTAACCTTTGGAAGAATTCGTCTGACACTCTTCAATGGTTCACTAAGTTGAGGAATAGGGATAAAGCGACGTTCATTAAGTTTGATATAATTGACTTCTATTCCTTTTATCACTATGGACCTCCTGGTCAATAGTATCAACGTTGCAAAGAACTACATAGAAATAATGGATGATAAAAGTAATATCTTAACGACGAGAAAGTCACTATTAATACTGAGTAATTCCACCTGGACTAAGTGGCACAATGACGAATTCGATGTCCCCATGGGAGCGTATGACTCAGCCCAAATTGCAGATCTAGTACGTTTTTACATTTTAGATGTGCTTAGTAGAATCGTAAAACCGGAACTAACAGGGCTGTATCGGGATAACGGACTCATCCTCATCCCTAATAGTAATACTCCACTAACAGCGAAACTACAAAAGAAAATTTTCAGGGCCTTCAAATTCCTAGGGTTCAAGATCGAGATTTTCTCTAAACTTAAAATAGTTGACTACCTAGATATTATCCTTAAACTTAATGGTGAAGCCTTTAAACCTTACCATAAAGACAACGAATCCCCCAAATATATTAATATTGGTTCTAACTACCCCAGTGCAATCTTAAGACAAATACTCACTACCGTTTGCACCAGGATTAGTAAACTATCGTTCAATAAAATAAAGAAAGAATAAAGAACTATACGAAAAGGCCCTCTTACACAACCACCATTATTAATACCGATACACGAAAAGTGGAATGTAGGTGTAAAAACAGGAACAGAAAAAACATTTGCTTCAACCCACACTTCTTCAAACTGTCAAGTATCAACATCGGACAGTACTTCCTAAACTTAATTACTAAACACTTCAACAAAAAATCCCTCTAAATAAGATATTCAACAGGAAATCAGTCAAAATTAAATACTCCTGTACTAATAATATGTACCAAATTATTAATTCCCATTCCCATAATAATTACATTAAATTCCATGTGTAACACTGTATCCTCACCTCACTGAATCCACGAACTCCACGAGATTGGCCGTTAGTCTGGTATAGTCCAGTATTACAGGTTAGACACAAGTCTGCGGTTCCTAATATAAATTGGAAGCACCCTCCAGCCACGTTGTGATTGTTTTGATTATGAAGAGTGGTCATCAGATAGTAGAAATCCAGAAGCTCCTCGTTGGTGCACCTCCGAGTTCGTCGGGTGAGAATCGGGTTAACAGAAAAATAAATATAACCAAGTCGATTTGATTTTGAAAGGATAAAAGTTTTACATATATATATATATATATATATATATATATAAGCAAACACACACAAACAAATTCTTGTGGCACAAGGTTCAATGTTTCTTGTATGGGAGCAATAATCAAACAACCACAAATACTTCGAATAATTTCGGTAAGGAGAGATTTGGCCATCGTTTTAACCTTTTTTGGTCTCTTCTTGGCGCAGCTACTACAACCTTCGATGTCCCCGTTCTCAGTAGCAGTAATAGTAGTAGTAATATTATTAGTAGCATAAGTAGCAGTACTTAGATTTTAGCGGCGGTATTTCGCCCTCGGCGGACACTTTCGTTTCAATCTCTAACGTCTGTCCACTCAGTTCGACTGCATCCGAAGACAGACGAACCCATGAGCTCTCACTCCTTCGGTTGGCTCGCCTCTTTATTACGAGAAACGGCCTCACATGACCCAGACTGGTGACGTATCTTTTTTTCTAGTGTGAACGTACTGACATACTACCAAAGTACAACTTCGCTCCTCCGAGAATAAACAATTTACTTTTTCATCGATTGATTTTTAAGGTTCACAAGAAGACACTATTGTTTATCATATATTATTCTGACGCTCTTTGTAAACTACATAGCTTCTCGTTTAAAAAATAAATTCTAGATCGAAACATCCTTAATCTTAACTTCGATCCATTTCTTTGTTTAAAAGTTCCAAATTATTATTTTTCCGGTAATTTTCTATTAGTAATCTGTCATCTTTTGTACACTTACAAAAAGATTGTATTTCGTGTTCTATATTAACTTTCTGTAACATTTACATTTCAAAATCTTTACAGGATTGTTCGAAAATGCCCCTCTTTCATTTACATGGCAAAAAATCTAAGATGGAAACCCCCTGTAACTGAAGAATTAAAAATACAGCACACCAGAGGGCAAGTGCAGATTTACCAGGGTAGTGTACCAGGCAACCATTACCCCTAAATAAAATACGACAAAAAATAATATTTAGATCGGCATTTCTGCAGGAAAATTTAAAAAGAGAATCAATACACATAGACATTCATTCAACAACCCCAAATTAAAACACAAAACTGGCCTTTTGAAAAAATTCTGGGAATTGAAGGAAAAGGGTCTGAATCTTCAAATAAATTAGAAAGTTCTAGGTTTCGCGAACATAACCAATAGTTTTAGGAATAGGTGCAAGCTATGCTTAGAAGAAAAAAATGATAATTAAATATAAAGATCAATGTAAACTATTAAATCAACAGTGAGATCTAATCACCAGATGTAGACATTGAAAAGATTCTAAATTACATACAAATGTGAATATATGTTGGGGTGTATGTTAATGTATAGTGGCATATATGTATGGACATGTAAATGTATATATATGTATGTATGAGCATATGTACTCATAAAAGTGTGTTGGACAGCATGATTTTTTCCTATTGGTGCTCTGGTATTACCCTCAATCTATAAATCTATAACTACGCTAATTTACATTAATCTTAACGGGCTTAAGGTTAAATCCCCATCGCTTATTAATAATATTGCTCACCTGTAATACAAAAACTATTTACTGTGAATCCCAGAAAAAACACACTCCGGTGCTTTTATAAGAAACACCGTATAGTAGGGAGTGATATTAAACTACAAACAACAAGACCTGGCCATAAATAAACTCTAACACCAGACCGTTTCCTCCGGGATAAGATGCCTTACGCCGCCACCAATCACTAACACAAACCCACTCTCATTAACAAGGCGTCTACCAGAGGAGGACTGACATTGGGGGCTGATAATAGCAGTGTATAGAACGGCTTGAAAAAGGTTATGCTGAGGTAATTTTTGTTTTTTTTTTTATGTAAAAAATACATATGCTCTGTTAAAATAAAAACATCGAGCTCTCTGTGGATCAGTTTTAATAATTAATATTACTAGGATCTACTCGGATTATATAACAACAGATCAATTACCTTTACTATATATATATATATATATATATATATATATTGTGTACCAAAATATTTAAAACATTTAATAATTCCAATACTAGTCTGGAATAAATTCATTAATATTAAAGATTTTCTCAGGTGATCATTTTATAAGAACTGGTTTGCAGCAAAGAGTCGAGTATTGATTATGAGTCAATTGAACAGGGCTTTAATCAATGAAAACATTTCACTGAAACCAAACTTTAAACTCTGAAAATTCACGTGATATAAAATTCAATTCGTCAGTCTCTGTTGTTGTTAAAAATGGCGTCATCTTACTATAATATTGGAAGAAGACTAAAAATATCTTGATAAGATTATTGAACTTCGAGATCTGGAGTCATCACAGCGTCCACTGCGCATAAATCAAAACAAGATAGTTATGAGTTTCTACAGAAAGATTCTGAGAACACCACGGCGCCTAACACGTGAGTAACGACCAAGTTCTAGTGAAAATGGAAACAAAAAGGACACTTATACTTAACATCACGAAGAGACAGTTGAAATATCTATGGCACATACTGAGAAAAGAGGGCTTGGAAAATTTGATACTCACAGGAGAGATTGGAGTTTAAGAGAGACAGAAGGCAACAACGCATAACCTATCTGGCGAGCTTGAATGATTCCATGAAGGTGCAGGGTTTATGAGAGATAGCAAAAAGACAACATTTATTAAGATCTACAAAGGGCAAGAAATTGTGGAGAGCCATGATCGTCAACGTCCTGGTATGAAGAGGAGAAAGAATTACCCTGCTATCGTAGTAAGTAAAGAACTACCGCATCTTCCCTATATAAAATGTATATGCACGTTAATATGCAAACAGGCACACAAACACATATAAATACATACAGTATAATTAGGCCTGCAATCCGTGACTTGATTTCTGGGATAAGGAGTGACTATTATTACATTTTTTAATCATTTCACCTCAAGCCACTAAGATGCAAGGGGTGACTGAGTGTTAGACAATATGAGAGAAAAATACTATTGAGGAGAAAGGAAAATATAAGAACAAGAATTAAGAAGACAGAAGATAACGATCGACATTGCATTTAAAGAAGAAAGATCAAAGTTGACTAGAAAGCAAGAATCCGGAAAAGTGTTCCACACGCGAGAAGTACGATAGAAGAAACTGTTAGCATAGAACTTACGGTTACATCTAGCCATTTCAAATGTAAAATGATAAGGCCTTGCCGCAAATCTAGTACCACGCATAAATTCCTAAAGTTTAGCTACTATAGATGAAAGTAATATTTCTTTTGTTACAATACAAAAATGTGGCACAAAGCCAATATGAGGGATAGGGAAATGCTGGTATTCAATATGTCTTATCTTAAACTTAGCTATCCACGGTTACTGATCCAGAACATAACACAGTATTCCTTACACCAAAACAACACATTCTTACTATAGCCACCATAACTCATAGACTGTGTAGTCTTAACTAATTCCCATATGTATAATTTGTCTGTGTGGAGCAGGGAATAAAAATAACAACATTTAAAATGAAACCCCAATGAATATTTACAATGAATACAATTTATATACAAGAATCTAAACAAAATAATGTTAGTAATAAAAAATCAGAATCCTTAATTATGACAGAAAAAACATTTAACTGGACAAAATGAATGTGGGTCTATGTAATTAAGAATAATCATTCGCCCAAACACTCACTGAAATACACACTTATCCAGACACAAAAACAAATACGAAATGCACACTTGAAAAACGAAAAGCGAC
>CAHIKZ030004374.1:12500-62500 GCA_903632075.3 Acanthosepion pharaonis | reverse complement strand
CAAAATTTCAATCAAAGTCTAATCACAAACTGATGTTTAATTTACGTCGCCAACCATCAAGTATAAGTATTTTTATTAACTAAATCATAAACTACATTATTTCTTTCTTAATAATTAAGGAATTCAAGTATGTCCTATGATGAGTACTATATTTTTCATTACTAATCAACAAGGAATTCAATCCGCATTGTGCCCAAGCAAAGCTAAAGTCAGTGAGCTATTTGGTTACAAGGCTGCTTTTCACAGATTGATAACATTAAACTTTACTACAATGTCTTTCGTATACACCCGCCTGTTTTACTATTGTTGCATATGTTTTGCACTGACTTTCTTTTCGGGGTGATGTTGCTAACCATTGATCAAAAACGTAACACAACCTCTCAAATAAGAACATTTCATCAGCACAAAACGTAATACCAGCAACAGTATATAAACTAATACAGATCTTCTCATCTTCCTGTTTATTTGCTATATATATCAAAATCTTTCAGTTAAAATATCTAATATACAGTTTGCGGCAAAATTAATACTTTTTTCCTATTCAGTAACTTTTAGTTAACAAAACTTACAATAGTTTCAGAAAATTATTAAAATTTATCCCATCAAAATAACATGATTTGTTATTCAACTATTTAACATATTCAAAATACTCCCTTCGTATTCAATACAACACTAAACGCTTTCAGCATTACTTATACTGTAAATGATTGTGTTGAAAACATTAATGTCGCTGCGTGTTGAAGAGCATTTAACATTCATACATTTTTGAATCAAGGAAAAACAATGTAAAACCGATTTTTGCTTAAACAATAAAATATATATTAGCATCAACAAATACAAAACAATTTCTGTAATGTGTGAATATTAAGGAGGAAAAAGTAGTTTCCATTCACCTATTACCTTGAATAAGAATAAATTTAATTAAGGATCTTTCCTGAATAGAATGTTCAAAGTTTTATGTTGAAATAGAATGTTGCATTCAGAAGAACATACAGTTAATTCATTTGTGCGTTATTTGTATAACTAACAGCGTTGTGTGTAACTTGGCTTTTTCACAGAGAACTGATCATGAAATGTAATTCACTTTCTGTGTCTGTGTGTGCGCAGTGAGTACAATGAATAGTTTGTGTTGACGTGTGTGAGTTGCTGAATTCTACTGTCTATCTTTGGAACGAAACCCCGCTTTCATCACTACCGTTAGAATCGGACCGGTGATAAGGCAAGAACAGTTTTGGTTTGTCAAAAACACTGAAACAAGGAACGCGATATTTACGCTCAAAATGTAATCAGAATTAGACGTCCTACCAGGATTCATGATTGACGGCCAGTCTTACCATATGCAGATGGCACAGTGTTGATTCTAGACATTCGTACCAAAAATAATCTCACAGTTGATTGTAATAACACCAATTGTATAGTAAATTCAGTAAATGCAGGTACTGAACAGAGAAGGAATATTATACAATAATATTTTTAAAATCACCCCCCCCCAAAAAAAAAACAAGGCGGGAATGCAGTTGGTGGGGACAGGAAGTGAAAACTGATAGAAAAGACTGAGTATAGACCTGATTGAAGAAAGAAAACAAATATGAATGGTATTCAAGAAGACAGAAGATGGCGACTGACATCGCATTTAAAGTTTTGAGGGTTGTAGTTATCATTGCAAGTAAATGGAAAGGACTTTCTCAGGTGGGAAGTGAAAGATAAATTGTTGGAGTAGAAGTGACGGTTCCGTTTAGCTATTTCAACAGTAAAAGGTTGGCATCTACATGCCAATCTAGTAGCACGCATAATTTCATGTAGACAGGGCACCAGGGGGGAAAAAAGCACGTCAGTGCAGTTGCCATGAAAATATTTGTACAAAAGAGAGGTTTGGGATGACTGGTGAGGGTCGATGACATTACAGATCCTTCTTTGGATTTTGTCAAGAATATCGAGACGAATCACACGAGCATCAAATCAGATATGAAAGTAGTATTCAATGCACGAACGAATGGTAGATTTGTAAATGTGCAACATGGATTCCAATGAGTAACATTTCTGGCACGGCATAGTGACAACTTTCCTTGCAATAGGTCCAGCTATTGATTTAAAATAATCGCGCAGGTTCAAGTTATTGCAAAATCTGAGTCCAAGAAGGTGCAGTATATTGTTCTACAATTTAGCATTAGCCATCTTGATGGCAGCCAAAAAACGTGCTCTCTACTGGTTAAATAAAAGCACTTCTGTTTGGAGGGGGGCATTACAATTTACATGCTACTTCCAGCCCCAATTAACCACTGGAACAGCTACCAGGTTTACTTTGTCAAATTTGACACATTTGTCATTCAGACGGGAGTAAATGGTACTGTCATTTTCATAAATACCTACTCGGTAACTGATGACATTGAGGAGATCACTGATGAAAACCAGAAACACCGTAAGATCCAACATCGAGCCTGGGAGTCGAGGTGAGTGGTTTGACACCCGCATTCGTGGGAAAAAACTTTGGTACGATTATAGGTCCATAATACACGTCCGTCATATATAAAAAAAATGATTATAATTTTAAAAACTGCAAAACAGAAAAGGTTATAACTGTTTAATTGGTAAAAAGAATCAAGTGACGGATTTAAATTCTGGAGCGTAATTAAACAATTTCTTCCTCTTCTGTAATCAGCCAAAAGTAGAACAAACATAAAATTTGATTAAATTTTAACTTAATAAATTCTGATGTTTCCTATCAGCTGTACAAATCAGGCTAGAAATTAATTTATTTCTGTCGTAACAGATTTTACGACACTTATTTTAAGGCAGGTAGAACAAAAAAACTTTACCCGATTCGTCCGACCTACAAAAATGACCAGCAAGAAAACACATTCACTAAATGCAGAGAGCTGTGGACAGATTGCTTTTCATTATTCAATGATTATAAAATGAAACTTAATTCCTATTTCAACAGAAGGCTTAATAACAACACTCACAAAAATACAAAATATATTAAATAATGACGGGAATTTAAGTGGGGCCCCCATATAAGATTCCCACGTCATGGATGCAGATATAGTAATAAATAGAACGCGACTGACCTCCGATTTAGACAAGTCCTATTAAACAACATTACAAATAAGTCCTTGCAAACTTAATGGTGTCTTCCACCAAACTGCTGAAGAAAAGTCGATGTTTTCGTCATCAACGGACTGTGATGATAAAGTAGCAGGATGGTTTAGCAAGTGTTCATTTCGTACGTCTTAGCAAGAGAGAGTACTTGAAAAAAAAATATTGTGCGTCAATCCGCAGCTGTAAACTTATTGCCTAACCTTAAACTGACAAGTGCAAAATGAACATTTCAGTTTTGTGATTTTAAAAGTTAAACACTAAACTAGTACAAAAAAATTACACAAACACACCACCAAATTGAAAAGTATACACGCAATATCGAAAAGATGTGAATTGCACCTCACATTAATATTTCCCCAAAGACGTTTTGTCATAAAGTAACATATTCATTTAATGTATGACTATCTTGCTGATTAAGTCCTGAAAACCTCATTTCAGTCGGATAATGCCATGATTTTTCGCAAATACTTTTAAAAACAAGACGTATTGATTTTTTTCATTTTATCTTTCCATGTCAAGAAAAAAGCGAAGCGATAACAGATCAAAAGAATCAATAAAAACTTAAACTAAATACCAGTTTCTATTACTCAACACACTAGTACTTTCTCTAAGTCAACACGCTAGTACTTCCTTTACTCTTGTAATCTGTTGTGTTTAATAAATATATGGACTTTCTCTATATCAGACTTATGTTAATTTCTATGAATATCATTACACTATTGAGGGTAATTTGTGGAGACTTGACTTATGGGGCGCAGAAAGTGTTTACTTCTTGTTGGTAACTCCTATAATAAAGTGGCAGTGATTATTATTATTATAGCTGCTGTCCGGAATAATGTCATCTTAACCTAACGTACAACACAACGATTAGGAAAAGCATTTAAACAAGTAAATTTAAAATGAACAAAAAGATAACATTTGTTCGTCAACAAATAATAATTTATTTGGATATTTTTGTTAACAAGCGGAGGAAATGACCCTTGAAATGAAACCTAAGTTCAAATACGCATTTCAGAGGGAAAAAAATACCGTATACATATTTGCAAATATTTACAAAAATCCTATTCAAAGGGCAACTTATGTACACACAGGGTGTTGGTGGACACACATTGAGGCGTGTTAATTAAATCCACGACAATAGAAAATTTCAAAAATTTTATCATTGAATCGACATCAGAAACACTGTTGTCTCATCCATTTTCAAATTGTTAGGTTGAGATGATAACGCGTAATACTGTCACCCACTTTTGCCTTTGATGGCCTGTATTTCAAATTTTCCAACCTTTTTACTATTAATGAGGAAAGAAATTTCAGGGATAAGGCTTTTTTATAGTTTAACAAAGACAGATTGTTTCCATTTTTAAAACACATTGTTAAGAGACAATTCCATCACGTCAACATCCTTTCGTAGAATTACAAAAAAAAAAACGTGTTTGTCCATTACTCTTCTTCAAACCAAATATTTCATGACACGTTTTTTAATATTTTAAGAAATTAAACTGACTGAAAAGCAGTCTAGTCGAGAAGAAATCCACAAGTGTTGTTGACTTCCTGTCGTTTTTTGATTCCTTAACAGATTGAATGCCGCCAAGCTGATTGTTACAGTGGCTTCTCACTAGGTGTTTTGCATGTACCAAGCTATCAGAAGTTCACTAAATATTTAATTCCAAGTAATACACTGATATTTTTTCAATATATTATTTCCTTTTCGTCGATATTGTTGCTAATAATGTTATATTTGCTGCATTTTTTTTTTACTTTTAAAAATGTACGACATTACATACCTGGGGTCATACGTTACTTAATTCCCGTTATTCTAAAGATGTGATCTAAATTTTTACTTATTTTAGGTTCTATTTGAATAGGTAGAATAATTGTCGTTCCAAAGAATATAAATCAGTAATGATTTCTAAAGCTGAATACACACATTAACTACCTCTAATACTCAGCAACCACACTGTTGCGAAATATATAAGACATCAACAGCTATATCTAATTAATAAATAAAATCCACCAGGGTCATTACCTGGTGTCTGAGTGAAGCCCACAGGAGAAGTCCAGATGCCTTGACCAATTTTTGTTCATTGCCACATGTACGTGTGGGTCTCGGACCAATACATTCACCTTCTGTCACGTTTTTTTATCAAAGATGACCAAATAAATAGGAGCAAATCATGGCATTTATGCAGTTTTCAAAGGTGGATGAATGGTAGAACCAGAAGTTAAACTGTCTAGTCCAAAATAGAGAACCAGCTTTCCTAGAAGACCTACCAATTGAGGAATAATTTTTCCACATCATGTCAGTGGAAACCATTAGGCCAAGAAAGCACAATGTTTGGAATTCAGTGAACTGATTTTGTATTCAGTCTTAGACATTTCTGTATTCATGGAAGGTCGTTTTAGTGTTCTATCACGACAAAAGACGAGTTCTCGTACGATCCCCGAATTTAACCGTTGGCCCAGTCAGTAACAGAATGGTTAAACATTTTTGAGAATAACAGGAAATTTAAACGACAACTATTGGTTTAATGGATGAAATAGTTACGTAATCAGAGATAGATTACCGACTTTCAATGGAGTTCCTTTATATTCAAAACGTTAAAATATAAATAATCCTTTTTCTGTTAGCTATGGGTTAAGACATTATAAGATTGTATCAGTAAATTAAAATCTTTTCATATTTTCCTGCTTATCAATTATTGCAGAACATCATTCTAGAAGGGGGCTGAAAAGGTCTTAAAAAAAAGAAATCAAATGAAACATTGCATTTTTTTTCTGTGTTTTTTTTTCGCCGATATGTTTTAAATCAATATATCTCAACCATGCCTGACACATGTTGCAAGTAATGTAACACTTGAACAAAATCATGACAAAAATTTTCAGACAAAAAAACAAAAAAACACAAAAAGAAAAAACAAAAATCACCTTCACTTAATACTTCAAACTGAACAAATCACTATCTGTCTACATTTTTACATGAAAGCATTAGCTGGAAAGAATTTCCACAAATGAGAAGTGTCCTCATCTTTGTCGTCTAATATTTATTACAACGTTTCGGCCGTTGTATAGCAAAGACCTTCTTCAAACAATTACCATAAAAGTATTTAAGAAAAGATAAAGAGGCGTTGGTTACAGATCCAAAGTGACAGAACCAAAAAGCCATATCAGTTCAATACCTGGTTAAGGCAGTGGAGAAATTATCAAGAAGGGAAATAACAAGAGATAACCAATAACTGACGTCCATTTCTAACATGGCACGAAAGAACAAGATAGATTGTGAACGAAAAAAGGGTTAGCCTGACATAGTTACCAACCAAGACTAGATAGGTGAATGTGCAACGGCCGAAACCATAGCTGATAAATGGTACAAAGATGATCATGCTAGTCCATGGATATTTGTGCAAAAGAGAATGCAACAAATTAAGACAGAAATTGAATCTTCCCTTAAGTTTTAACACTGTAACTGTACACTGATTTTATTTTCAGCTAATTATATCCTAGTCAACAGGAAAATGACTAACTGAAAATCGAAGATGCTATTGCAAAATATCTGTTACAGGCTTCCTAACCTATTTTTGAGGATTAAATTATTTATGAAGAATGAGCCTGAGTAAAGTTAAATGGAAACCATACCAAAAGCCGGAATATACATCTCCCAAAAAGTGATTGATCAAATCAATGATCAAGTGCAATAATACCTTTTTTATATTGTTATTTTAGTATAGAAGATAAGGAAATTGAACATAAAATAGGTTATGCTAGAGACAATTTCATCCAACACCGCAACTTGCTACCAAACCAAAACGTTAACCTAACAACTCCAGTCATGTTCTTAAACAGTCCCGTTAGATTGTGACTTTCATTTGGATGTCATGCATGTCGCCAAACCCGTTCAGAAATAACTGAAACATCATCTTTATACAAACGCTCTTCGAGATCAAGGATTAAAAATAGCTTTGAGACAGTGAAGTCTGTAAGTCTTGGTGAAGATCATTCTTGTTTGAACCTTCTGGACTGGCGCTACAGAATCACAAAGAACTTCAAAAAAAAAAAAAAAAAAAAACAGATCACTTGAGAACTTTCACCACCTAAAATAGATATCATATTTAATTAGAAGAGAAAATAATGATATGATCAAAATACTCATGCTCTACACTACTTTAAAAGTTATAAAAGAAGCCCCCATGAGTACAGGAAAGAATTAAGGCCACATCTCGTTGAAAGACTAGTTTCCGTACGATCAACGAAGTTAAGCAATGTCGAGCCGGGGCACTTAATGGATAAACGCTTGGGAATACCAGCTGCTGTAAACTTGGATGCGCATGTTATGTAATACATAGTGGCTTGGTATTTTTAGTCAATGACTACAGTTCCTATTACAGTGCCGTTTCTTATATACATTTACGCCCAAATACCCAAACGTAAGAATCCAGCTATCAATTAGTAAGTCTTGTATCACTAAATCATTATTATGTAAAAAAAAAAAAAAAAAAAAAATTATATATATAATATTAAACTATTATCTGACTTTAAATAATCAAAAAAGGTTTCATAAATAAATATTGGTAAACGAATTAATGAATCAATCAATACTGGAAAGAGCGATAACAGTTACTGGAGTATAGAAAAACTATTTCATTGACAAATAGTTCTAAGAAAATCTTATAAATTTCCACCGACAATAGTACACGTTGATTAATCAATGAATGACAAATATTTTCTTGCAAGGAAACATCTAATATTCTCATTGGCATTATAGTGCTCACAGTGAATTAAACACATTCCCTTCAGTGTTCAGCATTGAATAGGCCCAACAAGTCCTTTAAAAAGGCTGAATAAAGCTTTTTTATTTAACTGCTCAGATTGAAAGTTTGACTGTCTGCTTATGATTTTAAGCTTTTGTTTGATGAAATTGTCTCTAGTATAGCCTGTTATAGTTATGATGATAATATGCCAATGACCTGATGAAGATAATGTAAATCAGAATATAAACGTGAGCCGTGGTTTTAACCGTACTTAGTTGATTGATGGCAGCTCCAGATTCTTACTCAAGAATTCCATTACATCATCTGGTGAATTGTTGTTAAGCACCAACGTCTTTCCTTAATTAACTGACTTAATTCTTTGCGTGACTTTCACGATGTTATCCAAGATATTTCCTTAATTTTTCATATCTGAAAGCGACAAACCAGCAAAGTAGTTGCGATTAAAACATTTGAATTAGTTAGATTTTGGGGTGTGGCAAGGAAAAGTGACAATCAAGCCAGGGGTAAGATGTGAAATACGTGAGGGTTCAGAAAGTTGTTCTTTGTTTGTTTGTTTCATTCAAATAAAAAACAAAAAAAGAAACAAACAAACAAACAAAAGAAAAAGAAAAAAAAAAGAAAGAAAAAAAAAGAAAAAAAGAAAAGAAAAAGAAGAAAAAGAAAAAGAAAAGGCAAAAAGAAAAGAGAAAAAAGAAAAAGAAAAAAAGAAAAAAAAAAAAGAAAAAAAAGAAAAAGAGAAAAGAAAAGAGAAAAAGAAAAGAGAAAAAAGAAAAGAAAAAAAGAGAAAAGAAAGAAAAGAGAAAAGAGAAAGAAAAAAAGAAAAAAAAAGAGAAAAAAGAAAAAGAAGAAAAGAAAAAAAAAGAAAAGAGAAAAAAAGAAAGAGAAAAGAAAAAAAAAGAAAAGAAAAAAAAGAAAGAGAAAAAAGAAAGAAAAAGAAAAGAAAAAAAAAAAAAGAAAAAAGAGAAAAAAAAAAAAGAAGAAGAAAAAAAAAAAAAGAAAAAAAGAAAAGAAAAAAAGAAAAAAAAAAAAAAGAAAAGAAAAAAGAAAAAAAAAAAAAAAGAAAAGAAAAAAAGAAAAGAAAAAAAGAAAAGAAAAAAGAAAAGAAAAAAAGAAAGAAAAGAAAAGAAAAAAAGAAAGAAAAGAAAAGAAAAAAAGAAAGAAAAGAAAAGAAAAAAGAAAGAAAAGAAAAGAAAAAAAAAAAGAAAAGAAAAAAAGAAAAGAAAAAAAGAAAAGAAAAAAAAGAAAAGAAAAAAGAAAAGAAAAGAAAAAAATGAAGAAAAAATGTGATTTCTATTAATGCGCTTATCTTCATCGATTTTATTGGAGGTGAGGTTAATTTCAATCGCAGAGAATGTTTTGTGTGGAATTTCTTAAAACTAAGCGGCTTTCTCAAAAAAAAAAAAAAAAAAAAAAAAAAAAATTAAATAAAAATAGCAAAACGTTTATTTCAGACTAGATCAGTATTTTTTTTTATTGTGATTTCTTTGACATTTAACTGGATAAATTGAACGGTTTTCTTATTTTAATTTGCTGATAAATCTTAATTTAACCATTGATTAAAATCTTACCGAGTTCCGATTATAAAACCATAGAAATTCCTCTATCGCAGTGTTAAACATTTGTGCTCAGCAACTTTAAATAATGACTTGTAATTGCAATATTTTGTTAAAGAAGAGTGAACAAATAAAAATACTTGAAATTGGCAACTTTTTTCCCATTTCCCTGAAACAAGCAATAAACGAATAAGTGTTTCTTTCACTAAAACGAAACAGCGTCTCTGAGATGTCATTTCTCGCTATCAAAATGGAATAGTCCATTATCTATGCAGTATTGACAGAGCGTAACATATGCACAGACTAAGGAACAAACAGAATTAAAGTATAGCTGTATTAATTCTTTTATTATTGTATTTGTCAGCATAAAAGATGTACCTACATAGAGGTCCCTCCACGACAGCAGGTAATGTTAAAAAAAAAAAAAAGAATTATTACCGACTCTTTGGGTTACCTTACTTGACTTCGCCAAAAACGACCGTTAGGAAGCGGTGTTTCAGTCCTTTTCTCAGCCATTTCTTCCTCTTGTACCAGATGTAGTAGGCCGGAGATAAAGAACGTCGCCGCTGAAACCTGTTCTTCTCCCCAGTCCCTCTGACGGCGGAACGCTAACACCCACACACTTAATGGCTACGTTTTTAATATCTTTTCCTTTACCTTCGATTATATGCACATGTAATTTCTTTTTCTTAGTGCATGCATTGTTTGTGTAGTTTTTGTGTATTACTTCTATCCACGAGTCGTTAAATATTCTCTGAAAACCACAACACCTAACAACCAAAGTGGTCATTCCCGCAACATATCTCAGGATATAATTTTCAAAGCAAGCTATAAAAACATTATAAACCATCACTAAGCAACTTCCGCCATAGCTACAAATATGCTTTTTCTTCTATATGCTATGTATGTCTTCAAAACATAAGTCATCATGTCCCTCCACAATCTCCAAACCTTTGTAGCTCTTAATAAATTTTGTATTTTTTCTCTTCTACACCCTGTTTCGCAAAGGCTTGCCAGGATGTTATGTGTTGTTTTTCTCTGTCCTTCTTGCCTGATAGTATGAAATTTTCCAAACCGTTATCATTATGTGTTCTAGAAATTTCTATTCTTTCTTGTGTTAATCATAAGTGACATTTTTGTTTCCTTTTTCTCTAAAACCTCGTCGTTCTCATGTTCAGAGCATGATATTCTCAGCATTCGTCTATAGAACCACATTTCTTTTGGTTTAATTCTCTTCGTTTGTAAGAATATTGTCCAGCGTTCACAGACAATGCCTTAAAAAACAAATCTAGTAACGTTTCATCATCATAGAACAGACCCTGAAGTTTCATGAATCAAGATAAACGCTTCTTCTTTTAGGGAGACTCTCTACCTTGAGTGCCTCAAGTGGAACTCTTACATACGGTCAATCACTGAAGATGCTAAAAACATGGTCGTTTCCCTGTACTGCTCCAGTCAGTACCCGACTCCTACTTTCCTTTACAAGAGCCAGATTATACTGAAAATTGAATAGTGCTACAATATACATGGAGGCGCTGCCCAGTCTTCACTTTCCTGTCCCGAAATTGGGGGGGGGGGCTTGTGTGAGCCTATTTTTCCGAATAAATAGAACTCGGGCCAGTATATAGGAGTAAAGATCCTTTGACAGCAAGGAGACAAGGCAGAGACAGGTGTGAAAGCAACAAATAACAGTTGCAGAGACACTTCATGTTCACGAGTGAAAATTCTCCTGTGATTGGAAAACAAAGAACAAAAAATTCAAAGACATTGTCCCAAGTGTGAATTTAAAAAGGGACTTTTCTAAAATTAAATGTCACACAGATGCCCGTGGAGCAAGTAAAAATAGGTGTTTTTGTGAAAGTTGGTTGCACCTTTATTTTTTTCTGATTTCTTGAATTGTTTTCTCGTTTTATTATTGAATCCTTGAGTAATTTCTTAAACTATAACACATTTTTTCTATGATAATCCTTTTTGGAAACATCACAAATTTGTTATCTTCTCTTAATAGGTACACAAAAAGGAAATTTTTGTGCAAATTTTGTATTTGTAACTTTTTCTGTCTTTACTCATGTAATAAATGTTTTTCTCTTAAAGTTTTATGCAGTGGTTGAGTCTTATTTTATTATTTGCGCCTATTTTGACCTCAAGGGGAACAGAAGCGCGTGTTCTCTTTTCCCTTTTTATTCCTACTAACTAGATTTTTGTGTTTGGTACAACAGTTTACGTTTGATAGTTAGTTTTTTTTTTTTAAACGATTAACCCAAGCAAGTCTCCCAGTTACCTCAAAGGTCTTTTCCCCGCCCTTGAAGACAAGTCTGGTAACCTCTGTATAGTACATTCTACAAGGCACTGGAAAATATTTTTATTATCTGCCTCGAGATTGGAAAGTTATAGAACCACTTTAATTCAATTGAAAAAAAAAAAAAAAAAAAAAAATCAAATTTAGATATATAAATTACCAAGTTTTGATGAAATCTGTAACTACTTAAGAATTACGTATAGACGTTTTGACAGAAATTTTTTTTAATACTTTAATATTTATTGATATATATTAGTCATCAGTAATAGATCGCTTTCCGCAAAATGTCGAGCATCAGTTATTGATATTCAGTTAAAACGGTTTAAAATTAAAACTTCTGACTTCTGAATGGAAACATTAAAAATAAATTTAGATATTACCTAAACGGACACTTTCCCGAACTGGTGCCAAACCTAAGCTGAAAATTAATTCAACAGAAAAAAAATGGCTTTTAAAGCTGACTTCTCTTCATTTCATTTCGTTCGCGTGCCATTTTCCAAAAATAATCAAGTTATTCAATTAAGTTGATTGACAAATAAAATCTTGTTCTAATCTGCAAAAGAGATTTAGACAATATCAAGATTCCCATTAAATAAATTGACAACTGTTATTAAATTGAATTAAGCATATCTTTGTCATCAACATACACAAAGAATCACCTGGCAGAGTTAAAAGTGCTGATAATAACTGATCCAGTCAGGATAAATACCGATTAATGTCATCAGTTCTAAATTTGACAAGATATTTCATATTTTTATTTCTGTCGGAATTTCTTCGATGAAGCGTTATCAATGAGTATATTATTTATATGTGGACTATTTTCTTCATCTTTGTTGTCATTGTCGACTTTTGTATCTGCCTATCAGATGCTTACCGGTCCAGGTAATATTCGGGTAATTTTGAAATTAACCCATTACTTAATCTAAGTACATTGCTCTTCTTTAGTAATTCCCCCCCCCCCGAAGGAAACCCAGAGCTACAAACACCTGATGTTGGTCTGAGAGTACAAACGTAACGTTGTGATGAGTAAAACAGTCCATGTGTAAATAATGCTAATATGCTCAGTACGGCAGGTTTTTCTATGTACCACTTCCCTTTACGATATGCCCGATCATGGTTCTCCAAAACCTCTGACCCCTTTTCACTCTTAGCAGTATTTCTCCTTTTGTTACACCTCGCCCTCACATTGCATAATACATTCATACAAGCTTGTCATATTTGATTCACTGACTTCACTTTTCTCTATGTACCATGTCACGATTTAGATATCCAAGTCTCTCTGCCTCCTTGTAAGCCTTTTGAATTCCAGCAATCTCTGATTCTGAGTTTCAAGAGTTTTTGAAAACATTTTAAAACTTCGCCATTGCTTACTCGCTCTATCCATGGAATTCTCAGTATCCTTCTGTAGAACCACATTTCTGCTGCCTATAGTTTCCCTTTCATCTGTGCTGACATTGTCCAGAATTCACTACCATATGAGAGGATGGATACCACATAGCAATCCAGCACACTTTGTTTCTAAGGAAATTTTCCTGTTACTTGGTACTTATCTTAACTTTTACAATGCATCTTTCCAATATGCGTTCCGATTTTGGAGTTTCAATTTCCTCTGTTAAAACACTCCCGAAAGTATAAGGCACCAAGATGGTACTGCAATTGAAAACATCGCCCTGCTCAGAGACGCTATTACGTATTTGCTAAACGGAGTATAAATATATTTTATCAGCCAGCCATAGTTTACCGGCTATTTAATGCTAGGATGAATAATACGTTTTAGCCTTCCAGTAGCAAACCGATACTAATATTAGCATCAGCGTAGCCATTGGTACACTAATTATGAATGCAAATATAGAAAGACGAGATACGCGACCGTAACAAACAAAAAATTTAATAAGGCAAACAAGTTGCATACATACAGTGGGGTTGAATAAATAATTGTACAGCAAACAAATATAGCGAACGAAAACCTAGAATAATGATGTTATATATGTATTTGGGGGTAGAGAATCACAATCTGCAATTTAAAATTAGAAATTCATCGATAAGTGATACTTATGCAAATTTTTATATTTCGAATAGTGGAAAATTGTTCGTACAGTATCAATTTTTGCCTTATAATACGGTAGATTTTGGTTGTACTTCAAAGTAGAAGATTCTAACCTGTTCTAGAATATTCACAGTAACGATTGCAACATTCAGTTCAAAATTGGGTAATTCTGCAGTCACTGTTCACTGATAACGGTTCTAATAATGGCTAGACGTAAGGAAATGACTTGTGCTAAAAAAAAACAGCTAATTATTAAGCTATGGAACAATGGACAAACCTACAGAAACATATCCAGTGACACGAATATACCGTTTTTCAACAACTGGTTCATTTATTGCAAGATTTAAAAGACGTAATACTGTTGAGAACAAAGGCAGACCCGGTGCTGTCAGGAAAATCTCTCCCAGATTACAAAGAAAGTTAAAGTTTGTCAAGAGTTAACGTAACTAAGCAAACGATTATTAATGAACTACTCAGATACGGTAGAAAGTCGCACTCCCCAAGAAAGACACCCCTTCTTCTGAAACAGCATAGAGATGCCAGGTTGAAATTTGCGAAATAGCATAAAGATAAGGAAAATTCTTATTGGGAAAGAGTTCTTTGGACAGACGAGAGTAAAATTGAGTTGTTCGGTCGCAATTCACTGAATTATGTATGGAGGAAAGACGGCGAAGCATACACACCCAAGAACACCATACCAACTGTCAAATTTGGTGGGGATAGTATCATGGTTTGGGGCTGATTTTTGATACGAGGTGTTGGCAAGCTAGCAATTATAGACGGTAGAATGAATGCAGAAAAATATCAACAAATCTTTTCGCTTTCTGTAGAAAATCTTAAGCTTCCTCCTGATTGGATCTTCCAGCAGGACAATGATCTCAAGCATACTGCTAAGAGTACGAAGAATTGGCTTGCTAATAACAACGTTAACATCTTACAATGGCCCAGTCAGTCGCCGGATTTGAATCCAATAGAGAATGTATGGTGACTTTTGAAGAATAAAATCTTTGATAGAGGTCCAACAAACATCAAAAACCTTAAGACAATTAATCAGTAAGAATGGAACAAAATACCTACTAAAGTATGCGAATCGTTAATTAAAGTCTACTGGAAGAGATTGGTTGCTGTTGAACTTAATAAATGCTTTCCTACAAAATATTAAATGGAGAAAACATGTTTTTGTTCTGCTGTACGATCATTTTTTAAACCCCTAAAAATTTAAATATCACTATATTTTAGTCAAATGTTTTTCTCTTAGTTTTTAAAGTTGTAAATAGTCTGTCTTTTTAACCACTCTATTGTAAACGTTTTATTAAGTGTAGTTTAGGAAAGAAAATAAGAATAAAAAAGTAAAGAGAAAAGAAAGACCAAACAAATAAGTTAGTTAAAAGGGGAGGTAGAGAAAGAACAAGTCGCAAAACGAGCCAATATAATAAATCGATTGTTTTTTTTTGTGTGTATATATGTATATATGTATGTGTGTATGTATATATGTATATGTAGATGTATTTATGAGTATATTTATTGGTTTGTTTTTTTCTATTCTTCCAAAAAACACCCATTCTTGGCCGCAATTAGGAAGATCACTAGAACCATGCATACATAATTTATAACTTCGAATAGCCGAAGTGAAGTCTTGATTGGTTGTTGTTTACTGGGGCAACTTATATAATTCACGTCCTAAAGCTAGTGGCAATTTTTTTTTGTTTCTAACTGCGGGCCTCCATACTCATCATATTCGGTCGGGTCTACCATCGAAGTAGTCTGTTGTTTATTTAGACCCGAAACTTCTAGTGACATGGGATCAATAAAATTTCTACGACGCATCTAGACATTCACCACTTAAAGGTGTATTTTAATAATAATAAATATTTTCTTAACCATCGAATATTATTTACTTTTATATGCATACATTTTTAGTATACAATCTGATACAGTAGATATATTCCCGTTTTGTTACAAATAAAAATATGAAATATTTTCATGGGTACGAGCACTTATTCAACCCCACTGTATATTAAAAGAATTTACATATGTCCCAAAACAAATGATTCGAGGGACGAGGATGTTTACAGAACGAGAACGAAGAAATAACATAACTTTATGGCCTTTGACCGTCCGTAGATAAGTGAATAGAAATTACTTTTTTTTTGTCTACGCTAGGCTGTGAACATATTGACCAGTTTCACGGTATGTGGACACCCCCCTGGTGGTCAGGAAGATAAAAAACACCGTTCCTCAAAAAAAAAAAAAAAAAAAAAAATCTCTAAAGTGGCCGAACTCCCATCATTTTTGTCAACCCAAACTAAAACAATTTTTGGCCTCCCTTAAGTACCCTTCCCTTTTAGGTTCATTAACCTGCACCAAAGGTACTACTAAAATGTAACAAAAACATAACTTCACAACATTGATTACAAATTTAACGAAAAATGGTTTTGTAATCGAATGAAAAAAGGAAGAGTTCGATTAGGAGGGAAAAATGTCCTCCAGTAATGTCAATAAATGTTTGGGCCATCTAACACGACAACCAAATCTGGTCACAGTCTCTTTTATTACATCCGGTGGTACTGGAGTGTCCATGCTGAATCAGGTACTTTAAAAAAAAGGCAGGCTTTAATCTGTCCGCAGTAATATTTCGTGTTTCATTCTTGACGCTCACCATAAAATATTTCGAAAGGAGCATACTTTGAAAAGGTCCTCAATCTTAAAACATTATTATCAAAAACATGTATTTTAGGCACTTATATCGGACTTTTTTTTTGTAAAAGACTTTTTTTAAGTTCGCCATTCTCGCAGTAAGCCGATCAACGAACGAGGTCATGTTCAAAATTTTTTGTGGTGGTTGCAGTAAAAACTGTTCTGGGAGTTTGAGTTTGGTGCCATATACTATGTCAGCAGGTGAACATTTAAGATCGTCATTAACTGCAGTACAGAGTCCCAGAAGAACCAACGGTAGATGCTCCAGCTAATTAGCTTGATCAGTCATAGGGCCCGTAAGGCTGACTTGTGTGTACGATGAAATCGTTCAACTAACCCATTTGCCTCAGGATAAGCGGTGGTTTTGATTCTCTTACTCCCCAAGATCATCAGCTGGTTGAACAGGTCTGACTTAAATTGCGCCCTCTGTCTGTAGTAATTACAGCAGGGACCCCAAAACGAGACACCCACCCTGAAAAAATTCTTTGCTGTGATATGTGCAGTAATTTCCGACATGGGAAGAGTCTCACACCAACGGGAGAAACGATCAACACATGACAATAGATATGTCTGTCCATCACATGAAGAGTGGTCCTGTGATGTTCCAATTTTTTGTGCAAACCGCTTCGTTCCATGGTGTCTACTAAAGGATCCAGGAGGTGAGCGGGTAATAAAAGATCACCACTTTGGCCATCTGACACACAACACAGGTCTTTGACTATTGTCGAATGTCAGTTTTCATGCGTAGCCAAACAAATCTATCTGTGATTAGCCGTATTGAGTCATTAGCCCCTGGGTGGGACAAATTGTGCATGGAGGAAAATTTTAAATTCCAATATTGACTCAATGCACGATGGGTGCAATCGTCCGGTGCTGGTGTCACAACATACAATTCCGTGTTTGGAGGATGTATTTTCGACAATGTCCGGGTTGTGTGGTTCTCTCGTAGATGATGCTGTATTTGCTGATCCTTTTCCTGTGCTTCCACGATTGATTCATATTCCAAGCACTGGTCCAGCATAAAAGCATTGATACCACGAGACATGGCGTCTGCAGGTATGCTGTTACCTCCCTTGATGAAACATATCTGAAGTGAATTGTAGCAGATAATCCAAATGTTTGGTTTCAATTTCATTTTGCAAATATGTCATTAGTTTGACTGAAAAGCCCCAATACAAGAGATTGTGGTCTGTTTTTGTAAAAAGAAAGTCCGCCCTTCCAAAAAGGTCAAAAGTAACGGACAGCTGAATAAGCTGCGAGATTTCAAAACAAAAAGTACTGTACCTGGATTCCGTAGTAGTTAGTTTCTTAGAAAAAAGGAGAAATTGGTTTCCAGTAGTCATCAATCTTCTGCTGCGTACTGCGCCTATACCAATAGAAGAAGCGTCAACTGCCAAACACAACTTGCTACCTGGAACATGTGACAATTCAACTGATCGGGACAATAAAACCATAATTTGCTGGATCCGACGAAACTATATCACAATTTTTGACACGAGTTAAAACATCTGTCAAAAATTTCATAACCTTTCATGTAGATGTTGGAGGAACCTCCGAAAAAAATTACCACCCCTAAAAACTGTCGCAACTTCCTCATAGTCTATGGCATGTGGAAGTCAGAAATGGCCGCCACTTTAGACTGGGAAGGTGAAATTCCAGCTGAATTAATGCGGTGACATAGGAAAATTAATTCAGACTTTCCAAACTCACACTTTAATGTGTTGATAACAACTCCAAATTTCTCAAAGTGTTCGAAAACAAATATTTAAATCTTAACCATGGAAGAACTTACAATCACATCATCCCTTTGACAAAAAATTTTCCGTTCAATACATGGTCGATAAATCTTTTAAAAAAAAAAAAAAAAAAAACAACTGTGCTGCGTTTCTTTTTAAATGGCACAGGTAGAAACTGAAACAACCCAAATGGTGTTGTTATGGCAGTCTTTTCTTTGTGTTCTGTTCATACCGGAATTTTTGGTAAAATATTAGGTTTAATTTAGTAAATATATCCTGAATGATAGCCGTTACATCATGTATTCAGGAATACCGTGCAGGTTTAGTGGCAGACCTGAGTGTCCTTATAAACACCAATAAACGCGCCAGGTACCACCACGTTTGGGTACCAGGTGCAAATAGTATGATCCAAATTTTGATTGCCGGATAATACCCAGTTCCATCATTTGGTTAAATTTAGCTTTCGCCACCCTCAATTTTTCAGGTGCCAAATGAGGAGGACGGCTGTGAACAGGAGGATCGCTAGTAGCAATGTGGTGTGTGATATTGTGGGTTATCTTCTGTGATAGCCACAATAGGACATAATGGAATTACATTATGAATGGCTCCAGGCGATTGAGTATTTGTTTTAGGGTCTGTCAGACAACGTTAGTGAACATCAATGAGAAGACCAAATTTGTGTAAGAAATCTGCACCCAATATGGCCTTCTCTACATCCGCAAGAACAATGAAATGGGTGAAAACCAGTTTTAAGACCAAATTCAGTGTAAGGAACCTCTGATCATAAGTCTGGATGAGCGACTTATTTACGGCCTGTTATGAGAGCATTTTAACTTTTCTGCCCTAGTGGCAAGAATTAAGAATATTTGCGCACTACTGCCCACAAGAATACGTATAACAGTAGCGTTGTCCGAAACAAATTGTAAGCGACAAACATCTCCCACGCCGGCGCACCTAGTCACCTACGGTTGCCAGCTTAGGCTTTTCCCTGTTGCGAATTGAACGAAGGGGGCTTACGGTATCTCCAAATTTCTTGTGTTAGTAACACATTGGGTCCTTGCTACTAGCTCTTGCACGATATCTACTTTGGGAGCGTGGAATGCTAAACTTTTCCCTAATTCTTCCATCCGAGCCTCTTAACCTTCGTTGTCCCTCTAGGAGTCTAACCAGTGGATCTGGTTCTTGCGTCGGTATGGCGGAAACGGGAGAAGTGCACACCGAAATTAGGTCTGCCACATTATCTGCTATTTTAGCCAACTTTTCGACGGGTGCATCTTCACCCACCCTAGCTAAAACGGCGTGATACGCAGACAGCAAACGCTGGAGAAAAATATGACGTATAATGCCATCCTCATTACCTTCTCCAGCTAAATGCTGCAAACTACGTAAAAATTTGCGACGACTTGCTGTCTCCCAATTATTCCTCATGCAGAAGTTGCGACAATTTCTGTTGCCGTGACATAGACGTTCTCCGAACAGGTTCCTCTTGCCTGTCTTTCGGCGGAGGGATAATAATTTCTCTCACTTCCTGGATAGCTTCGAGAGGCAACTTGGAGACCGCTAAATTAAATTTCCTTTTCTGAGAGGTAAAAAAAAAAAAAATTCGAACTCCGACTAAAAACAAATAAATTGAGTCCGCTTAAAAGTAAACTAAATTACTTCCAGTACACCGCCGATACAGCGGCCGTTTTTTCCTCATCCATATCGTATATTATTTATGGGGAAAAATAACCATACAGAAATACGCTTCACAATGAAAAGACTACAATATATATATATATATATATATATATATATATATATATATATATATATATATATATAAAAAGCGTAGCTAAGAGGGGGCGTACCGCCCTGGGTGTCCAGCACAGGAGGGGTGACACAATGTCACCCCCAACAAAATTTTTCAACCAGGCTAAGGTGCCAAAAATAGTCTGAAAACAGTGGTGGAGACACAGGGTTTCGCACCCCCCAGAAATAATTTATTTTTGTCCCCCCCGTCAGAAATTTTCTAATAAATTGTCGGGAAATTTGTGAGTAGGAAAAATAGCAATGTTTTCAGCTTTCATGTGTTTCAGTTGTTACAATCTTGGTTACTAACAAGAGACATTGTTGTAACATTTTATCGGATGATATGGTGTTTTAACTCTGCATCATTAATAACAACAAAGCGAAATACGATACCAAAAGGTGCAACAATTTCAGTCTTGCCTGTGTATTAATTCGCTGAGATACAATTTTCATTTGAGTGAGCGATATACTTTTGAATATATCTACCATATGTTGTGACGATTAATCGGAATCGAGAATCAGAAAAATCGGAACTTTTTGGGTATCGGAATCGGAAAAATTTGTGCCTATTTTCCGATTCCAAAAACGATTCTTTTAAATTTTTAACTTAATTTTCCATTATTGGTACTAATGATAAATATTTATTGTTTTTAAATTATCACTAAAACTAAAATCATAACAACATCAAAATACGATGTAAATTTATTTTACTTGTATAAAGAAAAACAAAAAAAATAAACTTTGCATAAATTCTCTAAGTAACCTTTAAAAGAATGCAGTTGATTTACAATGTTCCGAAAAATGCTTAAAAATTAAATAGAACATTTTTGTCAAGAAAAAATACTTTCAAACATCATTGATAATTAAATGGTACCCAGAAAATGATGCAACGGAAAATTGGACACCGGAAAATTAGCAACAGAAAATTACGTCAACCATGAGCCAGTCGAGACTGTCGGATCTGTCTGTGCTGTCCATTGAAAACGAGCTTACAAGACAAACAGATTTTGACGATGTCATTGACCAGTTTGCCATAATAAAAACAAAAAACATTCATTCTAAGACCATAGAATCGAATGTCATTCTTTTGTGTATTGCCGTGTTTTTATATTTAGTTGTTCTGAAAGTGAACAGTTGCATTTTAAAAAAATCTTTTGATTTGAACTGATTATTTTGTGGTATTAGATTTTGTCTTGGATCATACATGTAAACAGTAACGTACAGGTCAGTAGAGTAAAGTAGAGGTAGAGCATGTATGAAAATTTAGCTACAGCCAACCATTCAAAATAAGGGTGAATCAAAGGTCATTCAGGTGACATTTGAGCGGACCGCCCCTTTTTGGTGAGATAGTTTACTCTAGCTACGCCACTATATATATATATATATATATATATATATATATATATATATATTTTCTGAGATGAGGTATTATGAACAGTATTTACGTTAGTCGGACTATTGTCCTAATCTTGACACCTTCATACTCTGGCCACATCAGGAAGATGTCCAGGTTCTACTGGACCATGTGAACTCAATAAGACCTTCGATACAGTTCACAATGGAGAAAGAGAGTAACAACTCACTCCCATTTCTGGATGTACTAATATCTCGAACAGAGCATGGGTTCAAGACATCCGTATACCGTAAACCAACATTCACCGGACAGTACCTCAATTTCGACTCCCACCATCCATACAGCGTAAAGAAAGGGATCGTCCGATGCTCATAACACCGAGCAAAAGTCATAAGTGGCGATCCAGAGACGTTAGATAAGGAATTGGTCAGTATAAGTAGTACCCTACAACGTAACAACTACCCTGGGTACATGGCAGCAGCCCCCAAAAACTGGGATAGGCGGGTACAAGAGGAGGAAGAGGATAACAACACACAGAAAACAGTCTGACTGCCTTATGTGAAGGGGTTATAATATAACATCAGGACAACCTTCAAAAGCGTGACAACAATATATATATATATAAAAAAAAAAAAAAAAAAAATGAACACAAATTTTTTAACCAAAACTTCAGAAGTATCTATCACTGCTATTACCACTACCAACTCCTACTCATGGGTGTTATCAACTCTAGCAGTAAACTAATGACCAGCCTGCACCCAAGAGCGAGGAAGTGTAACGTTGCTGGCCGGCTTCAAATTCGGGATGAAAGAAGAAGCACCTGACAAAGAGGGAAGCCCTGTTGCCATGTCATATGGGCCATTATTCCTATCTCGCAGATTATTTGTGTCGAAAGAAAAAATTCTGACACACAGGAGTCACAACTTAGTCTACCGGCTATTTAGGTTTAGGAAGAATAATACGTTTTAGCCTTCCAGTAGCAAACCGATACTAATATTAGCATTAGTGTAGCCATTGGTACACTAATTATGAATGCCAATATAGAAAGACGAGACCGTAACAAACAAAAACATTTAATAAGGCAAACAACTTACTAAACAAATTATGGACGCTCAGGGTAATGTAAGAGTTTGATGTAACACAAATGTATAATACTTCAACTTTTTGGAGACGAGACATCTTTTTCGAGGTGTAGAGTGTAGAAACATAATTCAAAATGAACGCAGAATGAGGAAAAAAAAACTTGAACGATAAAAAATTTTTCAGTCAAATAAGAAATTAATTTCCTCTAGTCACCAATGACCTGATTAGAATTGAATCACCTCTTGGTTTTGTTTTCTAGTTATAGTCATCATAAGCTGGCTTCTTTTTTAAAATGTTTGAAAGAGTATATTCTTATGTGCACATTAATCATGTCCTCATTACGTGATCTGCTTACATTTGATTACGTTTAAAACTAAAGAGTTACATTGACGCAAGCTATTATAGACTTTGCAGGTCAGGATACATTATCGAATATAGCAAGTAGAAAAGGTCTGCGAAAGGAGCTTCATTACTATTACTTCTTGGTTGGGGGGTACCTAAAGTTATGAAATTTAACCGAGATTAGTATAAAGAAGTATACGGTTTGGTTTGCTTTATGGCATATCAATCTCAGTGGGTTATTTAATGCCGTCAAGATTTTTATTGCTGGTAATATTTTTAGTAACAAAAAATAAATAAATAAAAAATGTTTTAATGGTAATGTTTTCTTCAAAAATCCATCTATGAAATTCTCAGTATCCTTCTGTAGAGCCACATTTCTGTTGCCTCCAGTTTTCTCTTCATTTTTAGTGATGTTGTCCAACATTCATTCACAGGAGGATTGTAAGCGCATAGAAACAAAGAAAAGAGTGCAGAATTGCTAACAGAATTTCCTGATTTTTACGTACATTCTATAGCTAAAAATGTTTCAACACGGAATAGGGGAAATTACAAAAAACTGCTCATATACGAGTCTGAACAAAATTATGATACAGATTATATTATTACGAAATGCACAACTGTTAAAAAAAAAAATCAGTTGAAACTTTTCAGCATCCTTTCACGTCTGATAAAGTTCTAAAGAACGAAACTCGTCACTCGAAATTTTCTTTTACTTAGTCATACATTTTATATATATATATATATATATATGTATGTATGTATATAAACTCAGACGAATAAATGTACACACTTCAGGAAAGAAAAAAAACTCGTCTTTCGTAGTTTTATTAAATTGCGATAACACGATCATATACGAAGTTCGTGGAAATAATGAACGTTACTGACAGTAAGACAATGCACGTAATTCAATGTTGTAACAGATGTCTGGAAGCTTAGGGCCACCAATTTGAGCATGGATACATAAATTTAGTATTACAATATCTATTTCCTGAGTTTAAGACCATATTCACAAACTTTAAAATAAAAACGAAAATACTCATGGAAAAAAAAAAAAAAAATATATATACATGTATTGTCAAATGACCGGATGTATTGTAGCGTCTTGTCATTCGTAATTTCAATGAAGAAATGGATTGAATATACATATATATTTTTTTTTTTTTTCTCAATTTTGTAGTTTTTCCACTTAATAATGATTAAATTTGGATTTTAAAATTGCCAGTTTTTGATTTTAATATTAAATTTTATCATAATTTTATAATTATTAGTTAGTATAAATTATTTTTAATATTGCACGTATTTAAAGGGATCTGAAAAGCTATTATAGCATGATTTCGTTGTCAAGCTTTTGAATCTTTCTATACTTGGTTTTTGATTGGTTATTCTAGCTTTTGTAACAATGTTTCCCCCCAGTGTAGGATCGTTAATTAATCTGAAACTTTTAAAACCATTTATTTTTCTTTTCAACATCATCACTTGATAAGACACAGAGTGTGTTGAAACAAAATGGCTATTTTTGTAGTGATTTTATAACATACTTATGTTATAAATTTTTTTATAAAAAATAATTATATATATATATATATATATATATATATAATAAAATGGACAAAGCCCGACAATTATTTTAAGACATTTTTATGTTTATACATTCTTATTATAGATAATATATTTTTTAAATGTTCTACCATATAATAACTCCTATTAAAAAACAATTGGCCCTGAATGAAGAATTAATTTTTTGAAAATTTCTCGAACATTCAGATCGGTAAATGTTGTTTAGTACTGTTTATTATAAAATAGGAGTGTTTGTCATATGCCATCCCCACTTTCATCAAAGCTGGGACCCTTTGATAAAGAATAACCTTAGATTACACCTCCATTTCAAAACTATAAATCAGGAAAACATTTCGTTGCTTAGTTATTCCACACATCGTCTGAGGATGAAACTGTCATCCAACAGTTACGTTTTAACATTGAATTTAAACTTGAATACGGATGACCAGTTTCGTAACATAGCAATTTCTTTGTCGCGGTTGAATCGTGTCTTTAAAAAATAATTATATTATATATATATATATATATATATATATATATATATATATATATATATATATATATATATATATATATATATAAAAAGAGTTAAAATGTTCTATAACAGTGAGAATCACTTTCATTTCCTAAGTACTTTCCATCTATGACATCATCATCATCAGGGGTACATTAAGGCAAAAACTAGGTGCAGCCATCCATTACTGATTTGTTTTCTTTTGCGTTTCAATGCTGCTTCTGATATGTATACTTTAGCTTTCATTATAACGTAAATTTTTATCCATTATGGACTTTTTCCATTTATGTTGGTATGTCATGGTCAAGCGTGCACTAAAGCGTGAAAACTTTTTATAAGCATTTTACCAACATTACTGTATCCGTAGCTGATTTTATTCAGTGTCAATTTTTTTTTAATGAATATTATTTTGAGGATCTACAGTTTTAATTTCTTTTTTGGTGTATAATAGTTGTGTTATAAATCAGTATTTCACCATACCGTGAATGTGGACAAGGAATGTTGGTGTAAATGCCTCACCAGACATGCGTAGAGTAAGACGTCTTAATAATCTACTTATCGTATATCCAATATAATATTTCGGTGGGAGATACAATCTCCCAAGAGATATTTGAATTGATAATGTTTGTAATTTATTCAATCAGACATGCCTAAAAGAGAATTTGCTGCTTAAAGTTACGTCCTGCGAATGCCTCATAAATAATCGACTATTCGTTTTGATCAAGGATGCTGTTTGATTTTGCTGAGAAAAAAACTCGATGTAGAGGAAGCAATGACGTCCCTATGTGTTTGTTTAGTGTATGCTTTATTTCATAATAATAATAATAAAAAAAGAACTTGCAAAATTAAGTACTCTGATCGAAAAAAGGCGAACACTAAAATACAACGAATTTCCTCTATGACACATGTAAAAAATAAATAAATAAAAAAACAACCTTACATAAAACTGATGACATTATGCCATCGTCGTACACCCTTTTTCTGTAATTTTTTTATCATATATATATATATATATATATATATATATATATATATATATATATTATATATATTTAAATCGTCCAGAGATATTTAAAAAAATTATTTAGAAAAAAAAAATAAAAAATAAAATAAAAAAAACTTATTTTACGTGATTTATAGTTGAAGCATATTTGGGGATTGTCTTGAAGAATGATTCATTTTTGTGAGTGATACTTGCATTAGCAGTTTTTTTTTAGTATAACGATTTTTTTTTAATATATAAGTCCTACTACTGAACCAATATCTAGGGAAGGGTTATTATTAAGTAAGAGACCAGCACGACATCAAAATGGATTATATATATATATATATATATATATATATATATATATATATATATATATATACACGCACACAAAGTGGTTATGAACCCATTCCCATAATCTGCTCTCCGACAAGTATGGTTTACGCTTTGTCCGTTCTACAGCTGTTGTGCTTACGGCCATAACTTAAATTGTTTACCAAGCACTTCATAATAACGGAGAAGCTCTTGCCGTGGCTCAAGATATCTCCAAAGCATTTGATAGGGTTTGGCATATCAGCCTTCTTCGTAAGCTTCAGGGTTATGGAATTTCAGGTCGATTGTTCGACAATACAATCATTCCTGTCAAATCGTGCAGTGAAGGTCGTCCTCAATGGATTCTCCTCCAGCTCCTATTCCACGAACGCAAGTGTTCCCCAAGGCTCCATCCTAGGCCCTACTCTGTTCCTTATCTTCATTAACGATCTTCCTGATATCATAGGCATCTGTACGGACGACACTACTATTTACTCCTGCCTAAAAAAAACAAACCTAGTGTCGCCGACAAAACTAACCTGGCCGTTTATCTCGTAAAGGACTTACATTCGGTTGTGGACCGGGGCAGGAATTGGATGGTTAACTTTAATGACTCAAAAACAAAACTGCTCTATTACTCACCAGAGAGAACCATCCGTGCCTTCCATTAGAATGCCTGACGCTCAACTCCACGAGAGCACCACTTTGCGACTGCTCGGTCTCACACTATCTGCTGACCTGAGATGGAATGAATACATTGAGTCAATAGCTTCGTCCACCGCAAGGAAAGTCAGCTCCCTGTGCCGCGTCAGGAAATTTTCTCGCCGGAGTCTATCCTTCAAATCAACAATTCGCCCTTGTATGGAGTATTGCTGGCCATATATGGTCTGGAGACCCCTTCTGTTTGTCTCAATATCCTTGATAAAATCCAAAGATGGATATGCAATGTAATTAGACCTGATCTGGCATTTCGTCTGAAGTCGCCCTCTCACAGACGAGCCGTTGCCTCCTGTCTTTTTTACAAATATTTTCCCGGTAACTGCTCCGATGAGCTGCTTTCGCTGGTTCCCAGACTTCATGAATTTAAGTGTTCAACTAGGCTGACATCTCGCTCTTTCACTGGCGAAACTGTTAAATGTAGCCGTCTCTTCTATTCCAATAGCTTCATGTCTCGTACTTCTCGCCTATGGAACCCTCTACCCATTTCTTGTTTTCCTGATAGCTATAATCTCCAACTATTTAAATGTAATGCCAATCGACGTCTCCAGATGCCCTGATCTATCCCCTAACCTTTCTTCTATCACTCCTTTTTGCTTTCGCTCCAACTCTCTGTAACCCCTTGCGTTCTAGTGGCTTCCGCCTTGCTTGGGGTGGAATGCTTATAAAAAAAAAAAAAAAAAAATCTACGAGTATACTAGGCATATGCATCCTATCCAAATGGTGACAGGTTTCTGGGTGGGGACGAATTAGAAATACGTTCAGGTCAGATAAACTAGTGATACAAGACACAAAACAACCTGCGTTAAGTAAAATATTTTACCGTACGAGATGTCATTTTAAAATGTGTATAAAATATTTAAAATGTGTCTAAAAGAATTATAATACAAATAAAATATTTAATATACACGTTTTCGATGCTGTTGAGCTGTTTGAAGTTGTTCTATACATGGTGTCAATTAGATGATACACGTTTATTTAAATTTGAAATGTAATGTCCGCCTCCTTCCTCCCACCCCACCACAAAAAACACTTGTTTACGGTCCTGACAAGTTTTATTATGACTGACATCTTCGAAAGTACTTTTTGACTTGGTCCCTCGACTTTATGAATTTAAGTACTAGATCGGCCGCCACGTTTTATAGTTAAAAATGCTAATTCTAACCGTAAGTTCTATGCTAACTGGGGGACTCTTCAAAAATTAAAATGTAGTGTCAATAGTCATCTTTGATTTCCTTGATTTCTGTAATTCTATTGTCCTCTCTTTAATGTTTTTTTTTTTCTTGGATTCTTTGATGCCCAGTAAGCTCTTGCTTCTTAATAGTTTTATCACCTTGCTTGGGGTGAAATGATGTTAAAAAAAAAAAAAAAAAAAAAAAGGTTCCAACCAAAGTAACGTGGTTTTCCCCCGTCTGTTCCATAAATATTCTTATGGCAATTGTTTTAATGAGCTCTTCTCCTTGTTACTTTGTCCGCGTGAATTTAAGGGCACTATTACATTAAAACGAAGAAACTTAGTTGCCAATGTTGAAATAGCTTGAGGTAACCTTAAGTTCTATTCGAATAGTTTCTTTTCTCGCACTTCTCGGCTGTGGAATTCTCTTCAGATTTCTTGCCTTCCTGCCACCTACAATCTTCAAAAAGTTAAATGCAACGTCAATAGTCATCTGTCGTCTTGATTCTGTTCTTTTATACAACAATTTCTTGATGGTTAAATTTAACAAAACTTGTTTGAATAAATATACTTGTAAATTTGGGCTGGACATCAATGACGTTTATCAGTTTTTTCAGTCTTATTTATCTAGAAAAACTTTTACAGTGGATTTACTGGCCCGGCTAATGAGTTAATGCATAATACAAATCCAGCGGACAAAAATGCAGACATTTATCCAAGAAGTCAAGAAAATCCCAGTCTAATAAATAAAAGGCTCATATATAAAAAGAAACAAATTTGACACTGGAAATTTAATGACTTATTAATTCAAATTTTACAGTCAAATCAAGACAATAATAATGTCCAATATATACACTTATGTATGTACAAGAAAGGTTTATTTCTGTCACGAGTTTATGGGTTCGCTCTGTTTGTGACAGAAATTAATATTAAATCGATCAAACCTTTAAAAACAGTTTTCTGACAATTTTACGGGCACATATGTATTTCAAATATATTATTCACCTTCTATTCTAATATTAAAATTGTACACGCATCGAAGATTTTACATATATTTGAATTCCTAATATAAAGTAATAGCTTCGTCTACATTTCGACCATGTTATAAATCTATGACTAATGTAAATAAATTGCAATTAAAATCTTCCTTCTTTCAGAAGCATCTGGTTTTTTTCAGCCATTAAGTCAAACTCTGCAGTAATTGAAATCGTGTTGACTAATTCTGACCAATCGTAATTCATATGACTTTTCAAGTTGTTTTGCCGAAGATTGAGCTTATTCAAGAAAATCGAACCTCTGTGTCAATGTAAAAAAAATAAAAAATAAAAAAAGGCGTTAGAAAAGAAATAAATTTTTGTTCGACGTCTGTTTTATTTTTTTTCCGAAACTCTTTGGCTTGTAAAAGCAATTAAGATAATCGCTGAATAAACGATTTCGTGTAGTCACGAACGAACCAATGAAGCTATGAAAATTGGTTACCTACGCTGTATTTATTTATTTATATCGCTACTTATTTGTCTCGGGGTATTACAGATATGATAGCATTTATTAACACACTGCTAGTACTGTCGGGCATTGTCAGCATCAGTTCCGTTGAGATTTCAAAGACCGATTTAAAATAGATATATTATTTATTTCTTTATTATGTATTGTCTAGAGTTTTTGAAGAAAAGACACAAAAAGACAAAAGAGACACAAAAAGACAAAAGAGACACAAAAAGACAAAAGAGACACAAAAAGACAAAAGAGACACAAAAAGACAAAAGAGACACGGGCATCTTGAATGAGGTTAGTCTATGCCTGTAGATTAAACGAATGCTTCTGTTCGAAATCCGAGTGGCATTTACCCGATGAAGGCTGGTGGACAAAACGTCCGAAATGTTTTTTTTCACAACAAAGATCAGGAAAAAAAGGTCCCCTTGTAAATAGTGTAAATAATGATATCTCCTCATTCCATAAATCCAGACAGAAAAAAGATACTATCTTGAAAAATCGAATTAGGTCCAAATTAAAAAAAAAAATGATTGTTTAAAAATTTCAAATATCTGAAAATGGTTATTTTACATCACAATAAAGAAATAAAAATGCTTGTAACTCAGATACTGTGACAAAAACCAGAAACTCTTTGTCGTTGTTTGACAGAGGTATTTTGAAAGCTATATGACTCGCCGTAAAAATAAGACTCGCTACCTGCTAAATATTACGGATAAACATTTTGTGAGATTTTCAAACGCCCCCATTTAAAATATCGATATATCATTGATTTATGAATTTTCTTTTTAAGCTTTGTTTTGAACGGGTTTTTTTTTTGTCTTTACATCACAAATAATAAAAAAAAGTTATATTCTCGAAAAAAATTAAAATGCTAGTATTAAAAACGAGTTCATAATTTTCAAATATGGAAAAATTGGTTTAAATTTTATTTATAGTAAACATTAAAATAACTGAAATTTTACACAAATAATATGTATAAAATCAGAAAATCCTTGTAGCGACTTGACAGATATTCAGAAAGACTCTTGTCTAACCACTTGTTAAATATTAAGGAAAGATTTTTTGGATGTTCTTATATCGCACGGTATCAACGGAGGGTTTAAAAAGGCATGAAAATGTACATATGTTTACGTATAACGTGCCACAGTAAATTCTGGTTGGTGGAGAAAAATAAAACAATAGGATCTGATGACGTTAATTGTATTTGGAACCAGAAAGGAAACATTAAAATTTTTCTTAATGAGGGTAACCGATATTACCCAATCAACACCGTATTTAGTTTTAAACAAAACTAAAAATTCCTCGCAGTAAAGAGTACATTTGATCATTAAATACCTAATTTCACTATTTTTCTCTTTATCAAAAATTTGTTTGAACAAGCATTCAGCCCGTGTGTTTTGCTTATAAAATGTGGTCAAGCATGACATATATATATATATATATATGACAAAATATACTTTTATGATATGCTATATTTATGGGGTAAAAGCGCTCGACATTTTGGATACAATGTGTGTAATAAGATATTAAGATAAGCACTAAGGACCGATGCATCAATTTACGATTAATGTATGGGCTGGAATTGTAGATCACCGCCTGGTAGATCAATATGTTCTTCCCTCACATCTTACAGGAGACGTCTACAGGGACTTTATTTCAAACACGCTTCCACGAATGCTAGAGGATGTACTCCTGCTAATGAAAGAAGGATACGTAGAAGACCGGTTCCATGACCTGCACGTTCAGTCGACCTCAATCATTTGAGTTTTTATCTGTGGGACCACCTAAAAAAAATTGGTTTATGCATCAGACATTAATAATGCAGAAACACTTCATCAACATGTCATAGGGGCCTGCGAAACCATTCTACACCGTCGGGTAGCATTTGATGGCTCCGCCAGTCAACGATCCGACGTGTCATTCCTGTGTAGAAGCAGGCGCAGGACATTTTGAATATTTGTGATGAGCTGCTGTGTTGCGGTATAAGGTTGGCTTTTGGACATCTGTTTATTTTGACATTTTACTTTGGTGTCAGAAACACTTTCCCAAAGTTTCTGAAAAATATTTTTAGATTGTATATTTAACTGCGTCTACTGTAAATTTTAAACTTAAAAACATAAAATCGATGGATTTGTGGATATATTTTTATATGGACTTTTATCCTTGTTTTGGTATGAGAAACCTGCCCCATAAGTTTGTAAATGTATTTTTGATATACCCTGCATATATCAGTCAGCGATGCTTTTTCGTTGTTAGCAAAGATATAGGCACTCATCTTTTTTACCAAAATGCAGTGCCAGTCCCACAATATCAATTATCTAATTATTTTCACTTGACCATATTAAATGTTTGTATGCAGTTCAAAATAAAAACCAATTAAACAATTGGCCATATCGATTGCTTCGAAAACCAACAGCTCAAAATAAACTAAAAATAAAGTCATTTTTTTTATATATTTAAATGCATTCGTTGATTGAATCTAATTTCCTGTTGTTTTATCTTCATTATTTTTAAACGTTGGAGAAGTATTCTTAGATTCATGGATACTCTCATCTTCTAGAAACTGTCGATAATAGAATTTAGTGATTGAACATATGGCTAAAAACAGAAAAGATATGTTTTCTTCTAAGCGCTTTGGCGAGGAGATTGACAATGTGAGAAAGATTATTATTAGAAATCCTCAGAGAAAGAATTGTTATTGTATTAATTATTTTGATATTTATTCATATTTAAATTTGTTGATGCGTTTTTGGCTTTCTTCTGGTATGTGTTGTGTGTGTGTGTGTGTGCCTGTGTGTGTATTTTATATATACAAGTGAAAGAAGTTATTAGGAGGATTTGAAATAATCATAATAATTCATAGAGTCTAGAAGAATCGCACAATGGAATTTGTGAAGAGCAGCGCTATATCTTAAGATATTAAGATTTGAAGTTAAGATTGTAGTTTTTAGGGAAGTATCCATGAGCCCGTTTCACAAAAAAGTCCTAAGGTTGAACCTATTCGAGAGAAACTTTCTATTTACAAATGGAATATGTATACTAAAGCGTGTAGCGTTATAGCTGAAGACCAACAAAATTTCTTTAAGATTTTTTTATTCATTATTTCTACGGACCGTTGTTGTCTTCGGGAAAAAAATTGCCATAAACTGTCCTTTATTTTCTGCTTCATAAGACATAACCAAAAAATGTTTGGTGGGTTGATAGAGTTGCGTCTCATGGTTTTGAAGTATGCTTCTTTGGTAGCTTTTGAGCGGCGGTCTCGACGCTGAGAAAGACGAAATCGCTCAGAAGATGGTCTGTCAATTTGTGTGCTAGGTCTACTTGTAAAATTAAATAGCTTTCGGTGATTTTCAATCCCTCCCCCCACACGCAGCTTCTTTTTTTTGTGACGTGTTCCTTCAGGACGTTGACGGTCAGAACTCTCCACAATTTCGGGTCCTTTTGCCATTTCTCCCCAAACCTGCTCCGCTATCCATTCTCTCTAGCTCGCCAGGTGTGTTGTGCGTTGATTTCTTCTGGGGCTCTTAACTTTAATCTGCCCCGTGAGTATCAATTTTTCCAAGCCTTCTTACCTCATTATCTGCTCCAGAAATTTCAACTCTTTTTCCTGATATTACTGCCCACTTTGTTTTCCTTCTCACTAAAACTGTCGTTGTTCCCATGTTTGGTCTATGGTATTCTTAGCATCCGTCCATAGAACCGGATTTCTCTTGCTTAAAGTCTCCTCTTCATCTGTGAGAAGATTGTTCAGCATTTACTGCTATATAAGAGGACTGATATTATGCAACAGTTAAACTCTTTTCTTTGTTACTAATGAAATTATCATGTTTCTTAATACTTTGCTTAGCTTTTGGAATGCCACTTTCCCTTTTCAAATGCGCCTACGGATTTCCGTGCCACACTTCCATCCCCTGTTAAAACACTTCCCAGTATTTGCACCTGATGAATTTCAGTATCTGACCTTGTTCCAACTTGTGATTACTCCAGATCAAGTACTCTCCTATGGTCCACACAGTATAAATCACAGATAACTACGAGGACAGAAAGATAACCACCTGAATAGACAGACATAACTACGAGGACAGAAAGATAACCACCTGAATAGACAGACATAACTACGCGGACAGATAAACAGCTACTGTGAGAAATAGACAACTACAGAGATAGATAGACAGATAAATACGCTGGGAGGTAGACAGGTAACTACGCATATAGATAGATGGATAGATACATAGATATGCAAGTAGTTATCTAACTACTTAGTTAACTACTATGAAGATAGATGAATAAATTCGGAAATGAGATAAACAATATTTTTACGACCTCAAGTTTTTTTCATCGACATTTATAGTTAAAATACTTGTTGGATGTACCTGAGCATACGTTTGCAAAAAGAATTGGCTATCCATCCAAACAGACCGGTATACGCGGATACGAGGCATACAGTATATTGCAAATATAAATATACAGAATATATAAATATATGTAAGTATATTCTCACAACCATGTATCATAACATCATGAAATCTGACATAGGAAAAAAACAAGAGATGAGGAAAGACAAGGAGGAAAGATCATTTTTCTAATTAGCAAGGCAAAGAAAATTCGTATTCAAAATCTTTATATTTTCCTGAGCTTAAATGTCACTCATAGACACTTGGAAGAGGCCTTCAAGCACAACAGCAAACAGTAAATACTTTTCGCAACTCTGATCATTTAATACATAGGAAAAAAAACTGAATTGCCACTGTGTAATTCAGTACTAACTCTGGAAATCAAAATCCGATATTAATTACAGGCTTCTGAAGATGCTGGTATTAATTATAGATTTTTACCTTTCTGTCTGAATTTTTAGGATGAGCAATTGCGAGTTCAGAGACTGAACACGATTCTTATCACCAAATTCACTGACTAATGCATAATTCCACTACGATATTTGCTCCGTAGGCTGGAGTAATACAATCTAGGCATTGTGGAACGAGAGCAAATAATAACCGAGCAGTACTAAATAAGGGAAAGGTACAGTATCTCTAAAACATGGACAGTAGGATGAGAATAATCTATTCAGGTAGATTAAATAAAATGGTCAGTAAGACGTTCCTTGAAGATTACGCGGATCAATACATCACCCGAAGAAGGCCGGAAGATACAACGACCAGAAAGTTACAATAACAACGAATATGAGAACTAAATAATGTAAATATGACCCCCCCACCTGTATTAGTTCCCCACCTAAATCCTCCCCAAAATGGTCATTAATGGGTTAAAAAACTAAATAAAAATACGGCTCAGAATAGTAGCTTAAATGAATACTAGATTTAGGTTTGTGTATAAATATCATTTATGAAATCCTAACGTACTGGTCAGAACTCTGACGACCTAAAATGAATAAGGGTGGTTTAAAACCCGTGTGCGTGGAGTTCTGATAATAATATGTTAAAATTCAAATAAAGAGAGTTGAAAACAAAAAGCGCGAAGACAGTACAGTTGCGAGAGTAGAAAAGAGAAAGCACATCGTTTCTGCCAGATTCCGTAGAGAGACGACCACTTAGTGATATCCTTCCTTTCTATCTCCTCCTACCAGTAACCGATGCTACAACTACTATGTTTACCATGAAATAAAGTGAAGGGGAAAAAATAAAAATTGTTCATCATCTATTCAGTGAATGATGAGAAGCTATGGCCTGAAGAAATATTGATAGATAACGAAAAGCTAGAGACAATACGAAATACAATATCTTTATGCACGAGAGTGTGCTAAAAAGTTCTCTTACCAAAATATGACCAAATATCAGAATTTATTTTGGAGACACTTCAGTGGGACCGAGAACTTTTCAGCACTGTATTTTTGGAGTTTCGTTCAACAACTGCATAAAAAACATGTAGGGAGGAAAGATCGTCGCCAGTATCGTTGACAAGATAGTAAAGGAAAGCGAGAAGAAAGGACTAACCATTAATTGAGAGAAGGCAAAATTATAGCCGTTAGCAAGAAGGACAATCCAAAATGACGGTGACGAATTGAAGACGTCGGAAGAAAACAAGTGCAGAAATTTTACTATCTGGAAAGTGTTATAAAGACGAAAAATGTGACCAAAATCTGGAGGTGTATTGGAATAGCTAAACAAATTATTAAGAGACAAGAAAATTTCGTGAGAAACAAAAAGAAAAAAAAAGAGTGCTAAACTCTTATGCAAGTGTAATAGCATTGTGCGTTGAACCAATTATATAGCAATGAAGGGCTGAATTATCATTCTGCTGAAAGGTGCCGACAGCATCACGGTTGAAATATGTAAACATTGAGGAAAAGGAGATTTGCACGTAGAGAACAGTCATTTTTGGATACATAATGTGGAAAGAGGGCGGAGAGAATTTGATGCTACCAGGATGTAATGAATGCAAGAGGGACGCGGGAAACAGTGAGCAACCAACTTGTGTAAATGGATGGAAGAACAGAGACTGGGAGAGATAATAAGAGGAACAAACATTACATAGAAGTCGTGGAGAGATATAATCGTTCACGTCTTGAAAGGAGGTGGCACAAAAAGGTGGAGTCATTGTTACAAGTAAAAGGCAGAATGAAAATATAGTAGAACAAACATCCCTTAATTAATCTTTACTTGGAGGTATTAATGGATGAACTGGAAATGATTATTTGAACTGAAAGGGGATAAGTTTTGATTAGATTAATAAAGAATGAAAGAATTCTGTAATACGTTTAATAACATTAATTTTAATGAATTGGATATTTTCTCAATTTGACTTAAAGGATTTGCGCACGATTAACGTAATAAATGAAATTAAGCAATGAGCAAAAAGAGTTTCTCATTGAAAGGAGATTGATTACTTTATTGAATCAGATTTTAGGAAAAATAATCTCAAATATTTCACCAATGTATTTTAAGTATAAATGTCGATAAAAAAAAACTGGAGGTCGTAAAAATATTGTTTATTTCATTTCCGAATTTATTCATCTATCTTCATAGTAGTTAACTAAGTAGTTAGATAACTACTTGTATATCTATGTATCTATCTATATGCGTAGTGACTTGTCTATCTCCCAGTGTATTTATCTGTCCATCTATCTCAGTAGGTGGCTATCTCTCACAGTAGCTGTTTATCTGTCCGCGTAGTTATGTCTGTCTATCCTTCTCTCCGCGTAGTTATGTCTGTCTATCCTTCTCTCCGCGTAGTTATGTCTGTCTATCCTTCTCTCCGCGTAGTTATGTCTGTCCTTCTCCCAAATAGTTATGTCTGTCTCATCCTTCTCTCCGCCTAGTTATGTCTGTCTATCCTTCTCTCCGCCTAGTTATGTCTGTCTCATCCTTCTCCGCCTAGTTATGTCTGTCTATCCTTCTCTCCGCGTTATGTCTGTCTATCCTTCTCTCCGCCTAGTTATGTCTGTCTATCCTTCTCTCCGCCTAGTTATGTCTGTCTATCCTTCTCTCCGCCTAGTTATGTCTGTCTATCCTTCTCTCCGCCTAGTTATGTCTGTCTATCCTTCTCTCCGCCTAGTTATGGATAGTTTTGTATCATAGGCAAAGTTATTGAATAAGGAATAACCAAAACGGACGTTGGAAATGAAAAGAAAATCTTTATAAAATTAACAAAATACAATACTCGCCAGCGGCGTAAAGTAGGTAAACCACTGCTAGTGGCAGACTACTTAGTATATTACCATCACTAACAACAGTGTCCAACCCATTAATATTAATAGGTACGGTATATAACATAACTATGCGGACAGACAACTACTGAAAATAGAAAGACAAATACACAGCAAGGCAGACAGGTAAGTACATGAATAGATAGGTAAATAGAGACATGCACAGATAGATAAACACGTAGTTATCTGTCTATTTAAGTAATTAGATAACTGCATAGGTAGAAGAAATGTATACAGCTAGCTAGCTAGATAACTGGATTGATAATTACTTGGATAAATAGATAACTACATGGTTATCTATCGTCGTAGTTATCGATCTATCCACTTTATCTAATTATTACATAACTATCTATCTATACAAGTATATATCTAACTATATGAACAGATGTCCAAGTAGTTATCTATCTATTCAAGTAGTTAACTAATTAGATATCTACCTACTCGGATAGAGAAACGGACAGGCAGGTATCTCCTGGGACAGGCAAGCGGACAGGCAGGTATCTCCTGGGACAGGCACAGCTCCTGGACAGGCAAGCAGGTATCTCCTGGGACAGGCAAGCGGACAGGCAGGTATCTCCTGGGACAGGCAAGCGGACAGGCAGGTATCTCCTGGGACAGGCAAGCGGACAGGCAGGTATCTCCTGGGACAGGCAAGCGGACAGGCAGGTATCTCCTGGGACAGGCAAGCGGACAGGCAGGTATCTCCTGGGACAGGCAAGCGGACAGGCAGGTATCTCCTGGGACAGGCAGGCGGACAGGCAGGTATCTCCTGGGACAGGCAGGCGGACAGGCAGGTATCTCGTGGGACAGGCAAGCGGACAGGCAGGTCTCTCCTGGGACAGGCAAGCGGACAGGCAGGTATCTCCTGGGACAGGCAAGCGGACAGGCAGGTATCTCCTGGGACAGGCAAGCGGACAGGCAGGTATCTCCTGGGACAGGCAAGCGGACAGGCAGGTATCTCCTGGGACAGGCAAGCGGACAGGCAGGTATCTCCTGGGACAGGCAAGCGGACAGGCAGGTATCTCCTGGGACAGGCAAGCGGACAGGCAGGTATCTCCTGGGACAGGCAAGCGGACAGGCAGGTATCTCCTGGGACAGGCAGGCGGACTGGCATAGAGACATTGAGATATTATGATGAGTGTTTTAATAATGGTAAATAAGAATGCGTTGCTTTCGTGTAAGGAATATTGTGATGTTTGGGTCAGTGGCCATGGCTAGCCAAGTTTAATGTTAAGACAGAAGATAATCATCCTTTTCCCACACAGCTCATTTTAGGTCTTGTGCTACATTTCTGTACCTAATGCAGAATAATAATCACTTTCCGTTATGGTACGTAGACTTTTTGAATTTAAGCGCAGTACTAGACTAGTTACGAGGTCTCATCAATTTATAGTTGGCTGGATATAAGCGTAAATTCTATGCAAACAGTTTCTTTTCTTGCACTTCTCGCTTGTGGAACTCTTTTCAGCTCCATGCTTTCCAGTCAACTTAAAAAAAATTAAATGCAGTGTCAATCGCTGTCTACCGTCCTCTTGATTACTCTTCTTTTGTTCTTGTTACTTAGTAATGTTTCTGTTTCTTATTCTTCCACACCCTGTAACCACCTGTGTCTCAGTGGCTTTATTGCTTTACTTGGGTCGAACTCGAATAAAATAAATATATATATATATATATATATATATATATATATATATATATATATGACACTCTCCCGTCGTATGAGGGTCAAGCAGCTCAGTTCCTACAAACTGACAGCCCGGACACCAGCACATGATTTGATTATAGTGAAGGCTTTGTGCAGAACCAACCACTTAATGAAGAGTCGAATACAGATACCCTCCGCAGCTTTTTGAATTCAGACGTCCTTCTCCTAGACCAGTTGCCATCCAAGGCTATAGAACTCAGTCTGTCCTGCTATTTACCCATAACTGGAGGGAGAAGAGCATTAATACCTTTCCCAAGGGTATTTAGCACGTAAGTGAATGTAATTGATTCGACTGGAATTCGAACACTGCTCTCCGATCTCTCAGAGCCGCTATCCACTACTCAACGTGTCTCCAATTATATATATATATATATATATATATATATATTGTGTGTGAGAGAGAGAGAGAGGTGGTGGTGGGAACGAAAATATGGATAGTGAGGAGATGAACGAGAAATTAAAGACAGTCATGTGGAAAGGGAGAAAGAATAACGATAAAAAAAAACAAAGACAGAGAAGAGAAAGTGATCGAGAAGTGGATGAAAGAAAAAGTTACAGGGACGGGGATTTGAGGACATCGAAGCCTTACCTATCTAAAATGGAGAAAATCTATCGACCGAAATCCTTTAAATAAATAAAAAATACCTGAAAGTAATGAAAGAAAAATTAATAGCAATTTTAAAAAAAAATTGTAACGAAAAATTGAGAAAACAATCAAATTGTGTAAAAATACGAATTGTCGGAATCCGAGTTTTCAATTACACAAAAAAATGTCTTGTGAAAAAGAACAAAAAATAAAGACTCGCGTAGCGCGATCCAACGGCTTCGGAACAGACCAGATTCTCAACTCTGTTTGAATATAGTATCTTTAAGTTTATGAAGAAACTAGCACAAAGAAATCTTGAAAGAATTACCAGACACTTATCACCAAAAATATTTTTACACACACATTTTCCCCAAAATATGATGACTGGCCCGATTTACGCGTCCGAGGCATAGCTTCGAAGTATCACATTCTCCACTCCGGCTATCATTTTTATTATTAAGGTGACTGGCAATAGGACAAAGCACAGATTGTGCTATACCTCACCCCCAATAAAAGCACTTTTTAGTGTTTTTAATTATAGATTGGATGACATTAAACAAAGAAATTAGCAAAACGAAACGAAATTCCCATTTTTTATAAACTGTACGCTTATAAAAATATGATTTTTAACTAATTTCAATTTAATTACTTGCGATCAAATTTCTATAACTATTTAATTAAAGAGACGATCAGAGACGTGCAGTCTTAACTGAAATCAAATTTAGTCTTGTGAAATTTAACTATTACAAGTCACAGAGGCAGACATTTGAAAAGATAGGATTGTTCTCACCTTAGCCAGTGTTCAGTCATGGGCAATTGTCAACACCAAGGAGTTAGATAAAAAAAATAAAAGATAAACAGAATCATGTTTTTGTAAATAAGAAGAGAGTGAAGGAAAATTATCAAGTAAGAGAAATGTATTTAAAATTGGAGGGGAGGGAAAGAAGGTAAAGAGAGAAAAAAAAAAAGAGATGAATAAATTTGGGAGGGGGTTATTCTTTTAATTCCACATATATACATAACACAACCCATACATTCAGTTAAAAAGTAAAATAAAATCGTCCTTGATAATGTGATAATGGCTATAAGTATAGCCGAAACCGCTCGGAAATACAGAACTTCTGAACAGTTTTTACACACGGTAATTGTCTAGAAAATAAAACATTTGTACGAACACAAAAAAAAAAAAAAAAAAAAAAAAAAAAAACTTAATCGCAGTACCTTGTCAGTCGTCTTTAACGAAAGACACACACATATAATTCTGTAACTTTTATCTTTCCTTCAGACCCTCTAAAATAGAGGTACATTGACAGATTGAAACCAAATTTTGGAGAGAAGTGCAAACAGGTAAGACGGTACAAAGTATAGTTGGCTCTACGAAGGACACATGGCACAGTGGATAAAGGCGTTAGTTAGATCCAGTGACAAGACCGAAAGTGTGCGAGTTCAATACCCATTTAAGGCAGTAGAGAACTTGGAGAGGGGAATTAACAGGGGATAACTGATAACTGACATCCATCAAACATGGCACGTGGAATTAGAACAATCAATGAACGAAATAAAGGGTTCAGTTCGACATTCCAACCACCTGAAGAAGGAGGAGCGTACAACGGCCGAAACGTTGTAATAAATATGGCGACAAAGATGAGGACAATAGTCCGAATAATGTAAATAGTGTGCGTAGCATAGTACAAAAAATTTTAATTTGTTTGGGAAAAATTAAAAGTTTATTATTATTTAACATACAAAATACTCCTATTAAAAAAACAATTTCAGGATTAAAATAACAAATACCTATGTATAATACGCACACCTAAAATTGTGCTGAAAGTGTGGAAAAATGCCTCTACTCATGCATAATAAGCATCCCTCGTTTGTTAGTCAAACCCTATAAATTGTACCTCTCCAATTTCATTACGGCCATCGTTTCCTACTTTTATTTAAAAAAAAATGGTTTTAAACATAATATTATTCTAATTTAGTTTTTATGATAATTCTTATTTTATTTTACGGCAATTTTTTTAAGGATTTTTTGTAGCTGTGCATAATACGCACCCGCGATTTTGCTTATCTTTTTAGAAAACAATGCGTATTATACACGGGGAATTACGGAACTTATTTAATAAAAAAAAAAAAAATCAATATTATTTTTTGCCTGTCTTATGCTTTTATATAGTAATTTTCCAAGCGTAGCTTAGATGTGGCACAAGGCCGAAAGTTGGGGGCATCCAGTGAGGATCGAACTCACTACTCAGTCGTAATTGTTCTAGCGAGACAAGCTTGCTAAACTTTGCACCGCCTCGAGATGCCCCCTGCATGTCTTAAGTTTTTATATATATTTAATTCTAATCAAATATAATGCACGGTAGTAGTAGCAGTGTAAATAAAACATAGCAGGTTGAATAGTTTTTAATCTGGAGAAAAAAATGTTAACTTCAACAAAAACTGCGAGCGTGTGGCAAAAACATCTCGTGATTTAGAAAAAAAAGAGATAGAATGAGAATTCTTTCTTATATAAAACTATGACGTTAATTGTGCAAAGTCCTAGAATATGAGTGCAAAAAAGAAAATTGCAAAATTACTTCAATATGGTATAATTAAAATAATATACAACTTCTGTTCCATAATATCACATATTATGGAAATATGTAGATTCATTAAAATAATGTACAACTTCTATTCCATAATATTTGTTACATTTGGTGTATGAATGAAACTATATCTGCGACTTTGTTACATTTATTGTATGAAATGTTATGATTGATTCGTATTCTAAGGCTTATCAACCCTTTGCAGATTATTTAAAGTAGGAAAATATTTTTATATTCTAAGAATATTTTTGAGTTAATTGTTTAGTCATACAAGTTTTAATATTTAACCAATAGGTGGAGATGGAAGAGGTTGTAGAAGGTAGTATGTTGTAGTAACCTCTCGATTTTATTATATTTACACAAAATACCACAAAATATGAAAGAATAAGAAGGAACAAAAAACGGTTTCTATAACAAAATCAATCTTCATTTTATGTTCATGTATGTCAATGATATACAAGCTTAATAGGGGATACTTCCCTTTGAGTGGAATTAAAGTCTTTACTAAGGAAACATTTTTATCCGAGCTCATAGAAAGTTGAATGAACTTGTCGCTTAAAATGTTCAAAGAATTCTGTAAAATTAAGAATATGTTGATAAACTTTTAGCTCAGAAGAGTTGAAGGAGTGAATGTTCCGCAATGTTGAATTACTTTCGTTGCTTGTAGTTGAATATTCGTAATATGTTGATGCTTGTAATTAAGTTTCCGTACGTACCTATATGCGTGCGTGTGTAAATATGTTTTCATAGCGTCCGTCCGAAAGAGGTCAGAACGTAATTTTTTAGACAGCTACATTTTAGTAAGCGAGTGAAATCAAAAAGAGAAAGAACTAACTTGTGTCTGGTATTTATAAATCAACGTAATCACGTGATAGGCATAGACAAATTTTGGCGGAATTATTTTTTCGACAGGTCAGGAACTAGGTCGATGTTATTCGGACGTAGTTGAGAACATGATTTAAATATTAACTGACCAATGAGAAGTGAGAAAAATATCAAGTCTCTGTGATTCACTTTTTCCACAGAATTGCACAAAAATTGACATTGATAGAAAAGTGGTAGCAGGATGTTAAAAGATGATTTCATCCATTTCCCAAATATATTTGCGCGTGAGTGAATATAACGGACCAAACAGGAATTGAAACTGGTTTCCGATTAACAATTCCGAGCCATTATCCATTACACCACCCGCACATAGAGCAGTCGGTATTCCCAAACGGTCACTTATATAGATGTTGACTAGGATCGACGTTGCTTAACTTTCGACTCCAGGATCAATCATTATCTATCATCCTTATCTTCATAGTTTTGATTTCCTATCACACACCTTTTTTATGATTAGTATTTTGACTGTAATTATGTGCCTTGACATCGATTCAAGTTACAGGGATACTGAATGAGGCGTGTGATATGAATAAGTCAACAGAAATACCGAAGAGATAAAAAGCATCATGATCGGAGATATTAAGACCATGTTGCAGGCATTTTTTTCGATACGACTTGAACACGCTACGCTGAGTTTGTAAGATAGAATTATTAAATTAATGCTATTTACATGAATTTAGATAACTTTTGGAAGTGTCTTTGAAACTGACTCACCTTGTGGCAATGAGTCAAGTGTCCAAAAAGTATTTTCATATCTAAAAAAATGCTCAAGAGTTTCACGAAGAATTCCTAAAATAATGGTTCAATGAATAGCCGGAAGAATTATTAGAATCGTTTTTAGATCAAATAGAAAATTTAGCTGATAATTCTATAGAAAACCATGGAAAACGACACTACTGAATAATGATATGAATTTATACGAATAACTTTGTGAAAACATTCCAAAAACTTTTACAGTAGCAGAATAGTTCTGTAATTGATTTTGAAAATTAAGAGCTGCAAAAGACAGGAAATTGTAGAGAACCATAATCACCAACGTTTTGAAGGGACACGGAATATAGAATAATCAATTTGAGAGATATTTTTAATGCATTTCTCTTAATTTGAAGAACGAAAAATCTAAAAGTTGAATCCTTTTTCTTAATCCTAACATTTTTTAAAGGATTTGTTTATATCCTATCGTGTCTTTCTTAGCAATTTAAACATTTTAATATGGATCAATTTAGAGTTGTACACACAATTGTCTTCTGTTTAAAATATGTCCATAGTATTTACATTTTAGTTTTGCCTTTTTATAGAAACATTTTTAAATGCCAAATTTTCTTTGGTTTCATTTCTGTGTGTCAACAAATACAACAATTCTGTATCTATTTTACGTGACAATTTGTTCCTTTTTATTAAATACAATTTTTGTTATATTTTTCTAATGAGAAATGATTTTTAAAAAGAGTTCAATACGCCCTCACTCTCCATCGTTCTCCTTTTATTCGTCTATCTATAAAAGTTAACTTTTCTGTTCACATTGCGCCAGTATGTTTTAGTTTGTTCATTTTCTCCAGTTCTCTCTCTAGATAGAATTAATTGCAAGCTCTCTCTCTCTCATACACACACACGAGTTGCGTGTGTGCGTATAATTTTATCATGATGTACACAAGTATGCTTGGATCTAACAGTCAATTTATTTGCTCATGTTTTCCTAGCAAATTTATTCCCGTTGAATAAATATTAAAATTCTAAAGTTTTAAAATACATAACAAACGAGTCTGCAAAGACAAAATGTTGGTTCTCATCATTACGTCCCACGTACAACAACAAATTAAGGCTAATTTTTCATACAGTAAAATATACGATTTGTTTTTGTTTTTTTTTTGGCTTTTTTTACATACGCTTAAATGGAGCATAATATATAACGGAATCTATAATTCTCCACAGATGAACATTCGAAAAAAGTGTTTTCCTGTTTTCAAGTTTATTAAAATTATATATATATATATATATATATATATGTGTGTGTGTGTGTGTGTGTGTGTGTGTCTCCGCCGGACAATATTATTTAGCTATCAGCTTATATATAAAACTAACTCTCGCAGATGTGTGCATATGTGTTCATTGAAGTACCGAAAATTTAGAAACAGTTAAATAATGCGTATGTGCTTCGATTTCACAAATAATGTTGGCTACGCGACCGGATATCAAATCTAAATTCTATGATATTCTGGATATATATATATCTACAGCCAGCCGCATTCCAAGATTGTCATTGTATTGTTTGTTGGTCGTTGCTTCGGGGAATCTAGTGATTTTTGTTTATATTCCGGAATTAATGCGGACAGCGAATGGAGTGCCTGACATTGAGTCCAGCATTTCTTAGGAAATATGGCAAGAGTACTATATCTTTCTGCACAAACTATCACCAACTGAAATGTGGCAAACATAAATAAGGCGCAAATTCTATACAATACAGGCTGTGTATACGACCTCTGTAAAAGACAAACTAGTTTGATTGCTGACCAGCACACATGAACTATCTGAATGAAAGAACACAAAATAGCAATTCTGATCAGGCGACACAGCACCAGACTTCCAAGGTTCAATGACAACGAAATCCTTTGGAATGCAACGTACGTAAGTGTTGATTAAAAGGATTTCATGCAATGTTTCCTTTCGCGAGGTGATTTCGGTACATTTCAATTTTTTTTAAATCATTTCACCTCAATCAAGGCGATAATGCCACTAAGTCTCAAGGGGTTACTGTGAGTGAAAGGAAACGACAAGACTTTAGCGAGGAGAAAGGACAATAAATGAACAGAAGGCGATTGACGTTGCATTTAAATTTTTGAACATCATATGTGGCAGGGAAAAAAGAAATCGGAAGATAATCCACAGGTGAGAAGTGCACGAAAAGAAACTACTAGAACAGAATTTGCGGTTATAGCTACTTAAATAGTAAAACAACGAGACCTAACTACTAATCGAGTTGCCAGCGATCTTAACTGTGGGCGTTTGCAATTTTCTTCGGCTGCTGATGTCTGTCCGGGAGACATATTTTAAGTATAACCTTGTAACTGTTGCCAGAGAAACCCCTAAAACACATGTTTGATCGGACATAGAGTTCCATTTTTTTAAGCTCTAACGGTAAATCTGCGATCAAAGAATCTTGAACATTGCTCGGGTATCATAGCTGATAAGGCTACACTACTTTTATATTTATTACATTACTCATACGTTGCTTCTTTAAGGCATTAGCAAACGATCCTGTATAGCGCACCTCCGAAAATCAAGATGATCTGAGCCTAGTAGCTGATCTCTCCTCTGGCCAAACTGAAACAGCCCACTGATGCGAGCAAGCTCTCAACGTCTTCATTCCCGATAAGACAGAGTTTTTTTTTTTCCAGTACCGATGAAAAGTTGGTCTCAATCTTCCCTTTGAACGTCTATTGGCATTCTAGTTTACCAGAGACCTCTGAATCCATATTGCTAAAAAGGTGCAGGGATAAAAGGTCGGCTCCAGAATGTATCTCACATTTTGCAATGCTTTATTTTCACACGGCTAACAAAAAAAAAAAAAAAAAAAAAAATCGAGTATTGCTGCCATATCTGGTTTGGAGCTGTCTAGTTCTTCCTTTCGAGCCTTGATTGAGTTCCGAATCTATTACGCGGTCTTCCAGTGGATGACATTTTTTATTCTTCAACCTCTCCTCCCCACACTAGTTCAGAGCTTTACAGCTAAAATTTGCCCTGTCATGCACACTGGGAGAAATCATCTTGATTTCCTTTCGCATTCCATCGTTAAGGAGGAAGTTCTATTTGGACAGATTATCCTCAGGAATGGCGACTTTGTCAAACTTATTTCCGAGAGGATGATTTCCCATCATTACAATTTTAAAAATCTAGGGTCAACAGTCATCTATATTACATCTCATGTAGTAACCCTATACGTAGAGTGGCTCTTAGGAGCTCTTAAATTTCAATATATAACGCATAAAATAACTTTCTATTTACCCACTGAAATTAGTGAATGTCGCCATGGCTATCCCTCGAGGTCTTGTTCCACCAGTCATTTGGGTTAGTGGACTTTGAGATGGCTAATAACATTAATTTTTCATTGAAAGGTCCTTCGACACTGAGGATAGGCTGTTCGGGGTGGTGAATTAGACAATTGTTCTTTCTGCCGTCGTCTTTTTGTGTTCCTCTAGTTCAGCTGATCATTTGGATTCAAAGAGTATTGTTCCGTCTCTAACAATGGATCTCCAGAGATTCCTACCCACTGCACTGGATTCCAATCTGTTGATGTCGATGTTACTTTTCTTCCCGTTTTGTTTTAGAACGTGCTTGACTTCCTCTTTTCCCCTTTTTGAGTTGGAGGTAAAAGATTTTCTTTCGTAGGCGGGTGTCGTCCATTCGCACCAGATGTCCACTCAATCTGTGTTGAATTTTTATGACGATGTCTTCAATGCTGGTCACTTTAACTTGTTCCAGTACACTGATGTTAGTTATTTTGTCTTCCCAACTGATGTTAGGGATACTTCGAAGACAACGGTGGTGAAATTTTTCAAGGAATTTCAGATGTCATTGATAATTCTTCCAGATATCAGAGGCCAACAAGAGAGTTGGAATTACTACGGCTTTGTACACTGACATTTTGGTATCTTTTCTGATATGATCTTTCAGAGAGAGAAGAGAAGAGAAGAGAAGAGAAGAGAAGAGAAGAGAAAAGGAGAGAAAAGGAGAAACTTTAGCTAGCTGCAGACTTCTCGTACTTGGCACATGTAGTCGCCATGAGATAGTATGACACACAAGTATCACTGGTACAAAAGCCCGAGACACTGGATAGTCTTACCAGTTGTCCAAATATCGCATTCGCATTCATATAGCTGCAGTGATAGTACACATACTTAGTAATCTCTACTTTGTGCTATCGAGGTAGATAAACATCTCTACGACTTCTAATATTCTATTCTTTTAAAGACTAATTCTTATTTCGAACTCTGTTTAGCTTCTATATGTATTACAAAAGTAAAGATTACGAATGAGAGTCATAAAAGTTTTAGTCACTGCAGTGAAGCAACGGATGTTAAACAACTTTCCTGGTATATGCTAACGGATAGAGATACCATTATTACTATGGAGCAAATGCTTGCAAGATGACAATGGCAAATAACATCGCTAATAGAATAGGAACCAGAAGATCACTTTGCTTAAGATTTTTGGGACCCTTATATATATATATATATATATATATATATATATATATATATAAAGTACCTTCCTGGATTTTCGCCCCATTATCCACACACTATTATAGGTTCCTCCATTAGGTCACGTAAAAAAAAGCAGCATATCACGATGAAAAAAAAAGACTCATAAATCAACAAAAACAAAGTTTTTACATACATACAATTTTTCATTCAGTTACCTATTAAGAGAGTAAGATGGAGTGGCGAAAATAGTGGGTCAACTAACTGATGATCTTGTATGAATGGATGGTGGGACGAGTACTGGTAAAGGATAAACATTGCTAAGGTCTTCAATGTATAGAAAGTTGTAAAGAGCCATGTTCACCACGTGCTGAAAGGACACAGCACGTAGTAAAGCCATTAGAGATTTTTTGCAATAATTTTTCAAATGTATAGTATTGGTTGGTTTAGTTTTTATAGCCTATCAATCTTTTGCAGATTATTTGAAGACAGAAAATATTTTCTGATTGTAAGAATTTTTTTGAGATAATAATGATTTAATGATACAAATTCTAATTGACCTATAGCTGGGGGGGGGGAGAAGAGCTGGATTTATACTTTTCCCAGGGGTATTTGAACGTTTGTGAATATAACGAATGAACGAGACCGGAATTAGATTTCTGTTCTCCGAATTCCAATTCTGAGTACTTATACATTACACTACCCACACATCGAAGCTTACAGCACCTTGTATTCCCAAGCAAATACTGACCAAGCTCGAAGTTGCTTTACTTCGATGATTTTATATACGTATGAAAAAGAATGACTATATGTAATTAAATAAGAAATAGGAACACCTAAACAAATTATAAATATTTATTTATCTGTTTGGGAAAATTGAAGAGTAGTTACCAGGTCGATTAGGAATTAGTAAAAGCAATTGTAAATATCAGCAAACGCCAGTTGAGGGACTTGGAGGAGACAGGGTAAAACGAGGGTTTTGGCTTCCTTACAACAACCAGACAAGTTCCATACGCAGTTACAATGATTGGAATTGATGAAATTGCATTGAAGCTATAAGGCGAGCTGATAGAGAAAGTCAAACAAGCACTGGAAAAGGCCAAACCTCCACCCCCGAATTGAATTTCGCAAGGGAAGAAAAAGGCCAAACCTCCACCCCCGAATTGAATTTCGCAAGGGAAGAAAAAGGCCAAACCTCCACCCCTGAATTGAATTTCACAAAAAAAAGGCCAAACCTCCACCCCGAATTGAATTTCGCAAGGAAGAAAAGGCCAAACCTCCACCCCAATTTCGCAAGGGAAGAAAAAGGCCAAACCTCCACCCCGAATTGAATTTCGCAAGGAAGAAAAAAAGGCCAAACCTCCACCCCCGAATTGAATTTCGCAAGGAAGAAAAGGCCAAACCTCCACCCCCAATTGAAACCCTCCACCCCTGAATTGAATTTCGCAAATTTCAGGAAGAAAAGGCCAAACCTCCACCCCAATTGAATTTCGCAAGGAAGAAAAGGCCAAACCTCCAAGGGAAGAAAAAGGCCAAACCTCCACCCCCGAATTGAATTTCCAAACTCCACCTCCACCCCTGAATTGAATTTCGTAAGGGAAGAAAAAAGGCCAAACCTCCACCCCCGAATTGAATTTCGAATCCACCCCTGAATTGAATTTCGCAAGGAAGAAAAAGGCCAAACCTCCACCCCTGAATTGAATTTCGCAAGCCAAACCTCCACCCCAAATTTCGCAAGGATTTCCACCCCCAAATTTCGCAAGGAAAGAAAAAGGCCAAACCTCCACCCCGAATTGAATTTCGCAAAGGAAATTGAAAATTTCGCAAGGCCAAACCTCCACCCCAATTGAAT
>CAHIKZ030004374.1:0-10000 GCA_903632075.3 Acanthosepion pharaonis | reverse complement strand
AAAATCCTCCATCGGGAAACAAACAAACTACCTTTGGCAAAATTTGAAACCTGTTCGTCAATTCCATTTGTTCCATATTTTTTTTTAACCGAGACTAACTCAGTATTACTAACATCACAAAAAAGAACAGCCAAACTATAAACTATAGATGATATGAGACAAGTTGCGAATAGCTAATATTCGTCCAAGTAACCAGGGTTATCTTTTTTTTTCTCTCTATCTAAAGTATTTTCCTCTTATGACAGTAATTATACACGAATTCCAACAGAAGTTTAAATATCTGGAAAGTGACTTAAACAGAGGGTCGAAAATGCTACGCCGAAATGCGAACGCGTATCAGATTAGAAAAAAATGCATTACAAAGGTCATAAGAAACAGGAATATATCGTCTGAAACAAAGGTGACTTGCTATGTGATATCAATCCTCTTGTAAAGCAGTAACTGCTGGAAAAATCTCACTATAGATGAATAGGAAATTAGAAGCAACAGAGATGTGGTTCTACAGAAGGATACTGAGAATTTCATGGACGGAACGAGTAAGCAACGAGGAAGCCTTGAAAATGGTAAGAAAATGATCAGAATCAGAAAGACTGAAATTTCTTGGGCCTAGTGAGAAAAGAAAGCTTGGAAAACTTAACACTAACAAGGTATATCGAGGAAAACAGATATAAGGTACGTGATGAGCTTGTGTTCGTGAATGGTGGAACGGAGTGGGGGTGGCTTGGCAAAGGGAAAAACCATGCTAAGGGCCACGAGGTGGGAGTGAGGAGGTTGCGGAGAGCCATGATCTACCATGTCCTGAAGAGAGACGGTACATAGAACACACAAGTTGCCTATTTCAGCACACAAGCTTGTCCAATTTAAATCTAAATTACTTTCACTTTGCTTATCTAGAAATAAATCATAACGACGGAAAATTCCGATTCAGGATAAAAGCAATTTAATTAAGTTGAACCCTCCCCATCTCACCACCAACTCATCTCCTTGTAATTACGGCTTCAAATATTATCTCTTTTTAAGTTACAATCGATACGTTATCTATTCAAGAAAAAAAGATTTTAGCTAAGACTGTTTAGTGTAATAATAATGTGACAGTGTAATTGAAGCAAAACGCTCAAACATCATTACTACCGACAAAGACAGTATCTGATCATTAATATAAGAGGTAGAAGGGGCCGTCAGGGTAGCCGTGGAAGAAAATTGGAGGAAAAGTATTCTTTCTTTCTATGTGCCATGTCCTTTCAGGACGTAGGCGATCGTAGCTCTTCACCTCCCTCTTTCCACTGCAGTTCTCAACAAGTTCCTTCCTCTGCCACCTCCCCTTTTCACGTTCTGTCATCCACTTGCTTAAAGCCACTAGGTATGTCATGCGTTGTTTTCCCTTGTCTCTCTTTCCCAAAATTCGACCCGCAGTATTTTTCTTTATTTATTCCTTCCTCATATGGTCCCAGAAACTTCAGTTGACTCTTCCTGATGTTAATTATAAGCCTCCTCCTTGTTTGCATCCTCTCTAAGATCTCATCGTTGCTCATACTCTCAGTCCATGATATGCTTAGCATCCTTCTGTAGAACCAAAGCTCCGTCGCATCGAATCTCTTGAGGAAATCGCCCAACATTCGCTGACGTAAAGAAGGACAGATGCCATGTAACAGCTCAGTATTCTTTTCTTTGTCACCAAAGAAATCCTCCTGCCTCGCAGCACTCTGCCCAGTTTTTGGAATGTGTCCTTGGCCATCCCAATACATCTACGGATCTCAGTGTCGCACTTGCCGCCCTGTGAAAACGCTTCCCAAATATTTAAACTTCCGCGTCTCATTGATTCTAGTGTTCCTGACCTGCAAATTGCATTTCGGGCTCATCCTTTTATTGAAGAAGGGTGTTTGTGGATGAAGGTTTATGAAAGTAGTAGTTGTCCCTGTTATTGTAGAAGACCTTGGAACAGAGATGGATAAAATCCATAAATGGCCGAGTAAAAAAGAAAGCATTCGAATGGGAATGCTGTAGAAAAGAGCACTGCTTAAATTCCAAGAAAGGTTTTGCTGAGGTAGAGAGGTGAAGAAACAACAAAGTCGATAGGCATTTGTTATGACCTGCTCGTGATAATTAAATTACGGCATAAGATCTGCTTGAGAGTAAGAAAACGAAAATAAATTACAAAAAAATATGTTTCTAAACTAGGTCTTGAATATGTGTTGGTACTTTTGTCAGTCTTCATTCAGTTCCCGTCCTCACAAAATACGGATGTCATTATAGATTTTTTTTAAATGTATTCTGATATTTATTGAATGGAATTAACAGTGTTTCTTATGAAACGATTTCGTAAAACAATAGAAAGAAAATCCGTTAAAAACTGAATGATTTTTTATAAAGCCATGTAAAAAATCCACTTAGTAAAGTTCCTTTCAACATGTTTGTGAAGGTTGCAACCTTTATTCTCTCGGCTTCTTTGATACGATTAACCGGCTCCTTGAAGACGATCCAAAAGGTCCCGATTGCTTTTAAGCAACATGCGGTGCTTTCCCATAACGGGATATGTTCGAACTATGGAAGGAATTGTTACTTTTCCATATCGACTACCTTTTTTTAAGCCAGCAAACAGATTAAATATAGACACAAAGTCAGGGTCTAGTTTGGCGTACATTACAAATCGAATACCCATTTTAGAATCACGTCAATCACGGATACTTTAAAACTTCATTTTCTCGAAAATAAAAGTTCCCAAGAAGTTAACATTACCTTCATAAAGAACAGAAACTATATCAAAAAATATATTTTCATAGAATATAAATACAAGCGTAACAGAATCTTTATCCAAACGACTTATTGACAAATTCGCCTACAAAAACAGGAAGCTGTGATCGCCCATATCTTGAAAGAACTTGGCACATCATTTTATCGCAAACAAAGCTACAATTCCCCTAAGACTCAAGAGGCGACATGGAGTGAAAGAGAATGTTGAGATTTAAAGAGAAAGAACCGAAAACCCAATCCTAAACCGGCAACAAAGGAAAAAAAACCCTCTATTCCTGCTCAAAAGACAGCAAAGGTCATTGTTGGCTTTGAAATTAAATTAAGTCTGAAAATAATTATCTTATTAATAAAGATATTAATTAACTTAAATGGTAACTTAAACCCTTCAAGAAACCGTTGGCATCTAACAAAAGCCAGATCTTAGGATTTTGATTTAAAGAAATTGCTATTTTGTTAATTCCTGACTATAAGTTTTCCACGTGTGCTTCTTTAAAATATAATATTGTTGTACTTTACTTTCGACATTGTAAACAACTTAGAGCAGCTATCTAGTTTACTTATGCCGCCGAACAGAATGACATTAAAAGTACCTCCACGAGATCGCTAAAAAAAAAAAAAAAAAAAAAAAAAAAAAAAAAAAAAGCATAGCATGATGAAAAAAGACGCCAAACTTGACGAAAACAAAAATTTTATCGTCTAAATGTTTATTATTATTAAGAGGAAAAATCAAAGTATTTTTTTAATTTTTTTTACATTTTTAATCGTTCCTAGCACGTCCGAAATTTTCGTTAAAAATCTTTTTTTTTTTTTGAGTCAGCAAAATTTTTGATCATGGCAATTTTTTTTTTTATTTTATAAAAAAAAAAATGAAAATCTCACTTTGAAATTCTTTTAAATATCAATTATCATTTTTTTCAAAACTTATTTTAAGAAAATCAGAAATTATGTTTATTTAAAATATTTTGAACCAAGCTTAACTTAGCTTTTGCGCCGAAAAGATGTAATTTAAAAAGCAGGTCATAAACTTTCACGACACTTGACAGGTGATGAATGACATAGTGACTGATTCCGTGAGGCTAATTTGTTCTACGGATGGAGAAAAGTGAAATAATTTACATTTAAGTGAACAAATTATTTACCGTGTTATTATTAAGAAAAACTTTCAGCGCTATTTTTTTTGTACTTAGCTTTCACCTTTACGTTTACGATGCTTTATGGAAAATTATAAAGAAATTAAAATAAGACTGTTAAGCGTGAGATTAAATTTCATAAGAAAGGTATCTTATAAATTTATAGGTAACTTTCTTATGAAATTTTATCAGAAGTGTACATAAAATACTATAATTTTATGTATATTTATTACATTTTACTGTGTTATTTGTATTCCAATTCATTTTATTATTAATTTTGATATTTCATTTATGGAAAAATGTCATAACTGAGATTAATAAAAAAAATAAGATCATATAAATTTCATAAGATGATACTGATACTTGTAGGTACCCTTCTCAGTTGAAATTGAAAAAATCAAATTAACTTCTCCACACGTGTTTCGCAAAAAGTAAAGGCCTTAACAGCGGAGAACAATGCTTAACTCAAATAACGCAACTTAATTGTATTCTGGTTGGTCTTCCGTACTTTATAATTACAGCCCGATTATAAACACAAAATTACATTTCTTAATTACTGCGGATCTTCTGATTAGTCAAAATGATACAATTTACAACGGGCTAAAAAAAGATCTATCTCATAAGGACACTTAGGAAACCCAATGCGGCTTTTAACTAATTTTATAATATTTTAACAACTTAAATATAAAAATCTATTATAATTAAAAAAATAACAAATAATTGTATTAAAAATTCATTTTCATCGAAAAAATTTTTTGCTTTCAGAAAATATTGTCCATATTCATAAAAACAAATAAAAACAAATAAAAGCATTTGAAATTAAATAATATCTTTGTTTTATTGAGTTTTGTATGTTACAATTTAGAGATGATTTTCAGGTAGGTGGGGTCCAATTAAAAGAAAAACAAAACATGATTTGCATTCCTCAAAGCCTTGTACTTTTAACTATTGTAATCACTAAACCAGATGCTATCGAATTTCTAGCGTTTTCATAAAATTAGTTAGGGGGGTGCTAATAAATATAAAAAAATATTTCTGCCATGACTTTAATAAAAAAAATATTTATAATAATTTCGATCATCTGTAAATAGTTCCTGAAAGTGTCATTAACATCCGACAATTATGTTTATTTTTGCAAGATTTTCCAAATTAACGTGTCATACCAAAAAAATAAAAATAAAAAATAAATAAAAAAGTGCTAAAAATTGTCTGTTATTTTACTAGTTCCGGTGATACAAAGCGAAAAAGTTTTTTTTTTTTTTTTTTAAAATGTTTAGAATGTTCTAAAAAGAAAATTTTTTAAAATAATTAAAAAAAAAAAAAAAAGTTCTTTCCTCTTAATAATAACATAAGCATTTAGACGATAAAATTTTTGTTTTCGGCAATGTTGACGTCTTTTTTCATCAAGCTATGCTCTTTTTTTAGCGATTTCGTGGAGGTACCTACATTAATATAAAAAAAATCTGTCGCACACTTTTAGTTAATTTCTTATTGTTATTAGGTTTTCACGTCTTTAGAGTTTTCGAAGAGTTCATTGTACCTTGCTCTTTCATTTTATTTACAAACTTGCCAAGCATTTTACAATTGCACTTCACAATATTTAAACAAAGTATTTTTAACAATAAAAGTATCACCAATATGTAGTACTTTAATAATACCAAAGTACTGCCACGGACTTAAGAAAAAAAATAAATGTTGGTTCTATTTGAAAGATGGTAAAGCTAATCTGAATTAAAAGAAAAATATATATAAAAAGCGTATAAACATTAAAAATGTTTATAGGCATTTTTAATGCTTTGGCACGTCTTTTTTTTCGTCATTTATCGAACAGCAATTTTATATGGAAAATGTAAACAACAATCTTTATTGAAAAAAAAAAAACAAAAAAAAAAAACGAAAAACCTGGTGACGAACAGCAAAGGGATAGGATTCAAAAAACGGACTGAAAAATTAGAACTAATTTTTTAAGTGTATTTTTTTCTGTTCAATCTGAAAGAAAATAACGTGCTTTGTTAGATTATGTAAGAATGAATTCTAAATAAAAAAAAATCATTTCAATTTTATTAGATATTTTTTGGCAAAATGATGGACAAAATTTCTGTATGTTCACACTTGATATTGCATATTTTTACTGAAATAATATCTTCAGGGATTTTCTTTATAAAAAGAAATAAAATTGGACAATTGAACTGAAGACCGAATTAAAAAGTACACGGATATCTAAATGTTTTTGAGGCCGAGACATACTCCAAATATGTCCGTAAAGTTTAACAAATATATATATATATTATATATATATATATATATATATATATATATATATATATAAAATCGTTCATGAATAAATACCGAAAATTTCGTTTCGAGTCGAATAATTTCCTGATTTTTGTCAAATATTTTAAGTCATGGGTAGCGATGTTTTGCTTTCATTCCTGAAAAAGAGCATCCATTTTGGTGGTACCTGCCTAATACTAAAGCAATTATTATTCCTCAATTATTGAGATGAAAGTGGGGGAGGGAATCGTTTCAACGTCAATATCAATTTGTTTTGGTATGATTTGTACGAGGTGTTAATGAGTTACGTGCAAATAAAAGAGAAACTTGAGCGTTATTAAGATGGAGAATGGTTTCAGAAAATTTGGAACATTTAACCCTATCCCATGTGGAGGAGAATCGCTTTATTGCCTGCGCACAATGTTCAATTAACACTGCTGTGGAGACGGTATTGCTTTGAAACTCTAGAGATGTTACTAAAAATAGACTGTAACAAGAGAAAACAAAAAGCAAAACAAAACAAACAAAAAAAAAAATAATCAAAAAACGTGTTTTTCTAAAAGGTAATTATGAATACAGAATACTCCTGTTTCATATTTGCGAACGTCAGTGTATTCCTGTGAGGACTTTTACAATCATGGAAATTGTCATGTAATCTTATTTTAGCCCTCCAATACAGGAACTTTGTAACTTCAGTATACAAACATTTCAAATACATTTAGCCCGAATTCTATGGATTGGAAATGAAGCCATTGCATTGAAGTATATGGTTTATTTATTTTTCATACTCACGCGTCTGATGACGTCACTAGTTCCAGGCTCAATGAAAATTTAAAATAGAATGTGAATGTTTGCGAAGTTTGGAGCAATAAGGCATTTTTTGGAGCTGTACTCATTTTAAAGTTGGCTGGCAAAAAATAAAAGCAGCCCCCCCCCGCATTTCATAACTCCAAAATAACTTGGGATAGGGTTCATTAGAAGAATACTTCCTGAAACTACAATTAATAAGAACAAATATATTAGAAAGGAGATTAAAAATAAAACGAAGTTTGTTTTTTTTTAAGAAGTTAACATTCGTAATTGTATGAAAGAAAATATAAGATTCTAACCTTAAATGGAAAACCTTCTTCCTCCATTTTGACGAATACCATATTTATATATATATATATATATATATATATATAAGCAAGATTTTCAGATTTGGTAAGTATATAAACTTCAGGTAAAAAAAAAGTTTTCTCCTCTTCACGAGAAACAAAAGTACTGCTTGCATGAATATATTATTCATAGTGCCACACACCGTTTAAAATTGCGCGGTGTAAGTCTAGGAATTCTCTTTTATTATAAATGTCCAACACGACAAGAAAAAATATTTTTGTATATCGAAAAAAACAGTTTCATTAAAAAAAAACACCAAAATATATTATCTATTTTTAATAGTATTTATTCATTGGAAACCTAGGAGGAAGAAATTAAATTTATTTTACGCTACTAATTGCTTATTACGCAGTTACTGTACATAACTACTGTCGCTGAAAAGCAACATTAACTCATGTGAATAACGACAATAATAATTTCTCTAATTGACCGCAAATATTGTAAAACAAACCTGTCTTAATTATATATTTTATTTCTTTGACATTTAGTATTAGAAAATATGTATGAATAAAAGTTTCGAATAACTAGTCTCTGGTAGATTCTTACCAGCTCCAAATCACAGAACTAAGAATCGTTCGCTATTTATTTACATTATTCGGACTATTGTCCTCATCTTTGTTGCCATATTTATCACAACGTTCCGGTCGTTGTACGCTTCGACCTTCTTCAGATGGTTGGAATGATGAACTGAACCCTTTATTTCTAGTTCCACATGCCATGGATGTCAGTTATCAGTTATCTCCTGTTAATTCCCCTCTACAAGTTCTCCATTGCCTTAAACAGGTATTGAACTCACAACTCTTTGGTTCCTGTTACTGGATCTAACCAATGCCTTTACCACTGTGCCATGTAAGAATCGTTCTACACACATTATGATCAGGTGGGATCCTAGTGTTGACCTCTGTCAAGGTATAGGCTATACTTCTATCAGAAATTAATTTCGCGAATTTCAGATTGCCTTCCACGTTTTTGCAGGTGATCATGTATTTTATGTTAGTTGGACTGGAGGTACATGCTTTTCCACATCGACTGAATGTCTATCTTTTCTATAGATTTATTGAGTGTGGCGGCGGGGTGGGGGGTTACTTGATGGATCCTTTGACTCCGCTTCACACTGACGGCGGTTAAATTCTCAGTAGCTGGAGACCTCTTGTATATCTTCAAAATTAGGTTCCCTTATTTTGTCAGTTGAAGATTGCCGAATAAGTGAGTCATTAGAAGCCGTTAAGACTCTTCCTTCGCCACGTGGTCAGCAACGCTGCAGTTGAATGGTTTTCAGCGTAGTTTCAATAATGTATCTCGAAACTCGATTTTTGTAGTGAAGTTGTTCGAATGTATTCATTTAGAATGGCGCGAAAACAAAAATTAATGGAATTTCTCGAGTAGGCGTAGATTGCTTCAATATACAATCCAAGATTTGGCACCATATAGCAAGTGTAGCCAAATTTGCTTAATATAAGAGCCACATATGATAAAGTTCAGATGTCTGAGAGCTTCAAGGCACAGACATACGTTTTTGTACCATACACCTTTAACATTAAAATTATGTTTTAATCCAACAGGGTCTCTAGTCATTCCCAGTAAATAATTATAAAGCTTGGAATTGTTCTTCTTTACATTTTATGTTAACTGTGATTAAAAAAAAAGAATCAGGCAACATATATCCATGAGCCGCATATTAAAGGTCAAAGAGCTGCATGTGATTCGCGAGCAGCTGTTTAGCCACTCCTGCCTTATATACAAGTCTATTTGAAAACATTTCATGGAACAGATTTTAAATGAATAAAAGTATACACTACAGACATCCCAGAATACTGATGCCAAGAAAACACCCAAGTTGACTTGGAACAAGAATGTCTTGTTTTGTCTCTATTTCATTTTTCAGGGTTTCATCCATGATATTTTAAAATTTATTAAGATTTTAATTGGTAGCTCAACTCTGAAAAGTGTAAGAACAAAATGGATGTTGCCAAGCACCAGTGACAACACTGGTGTTGACATTAAGAGCTAAGCAATACCATGAAGGAGTCATATTGATGTAATATGAGGCTCTGTTTAAATAGGATTTATTTATTTTTTCAACATTGAAGACAGTCTTAAGCATTTTGTTTTGGAAAGTCTATGTTAAAGATGCAATGTGTTGTTCTGATCCATGGCGGGGTGGGGGTGACCCAACTTAGTTAATGTAAGAGCCACATACGATAAAGTTCAGATGTTTGAGAGCCGCAAGACATGAACAAAATTTGCATATACGTTTTTGTTACATACACATTAACATTAAACTTGTTTTTATCTAACAGGATCTCAATTCATTCCCAGTAAATAATTATAAAGCTTGTAATTTTTCTTATTTACTTTTTATGTTAACTGTGATTAAAAAAGGAGCTCAGCCAACATATTTCCATGAGCCGCATATTAAAAGTGAAAGAGTTGCATGTGACTCGCGAGCCGCGGTTTAGCCACTTCTAACATAGAATGATGAGTAGCATGTTGGCCTTATAGAAATCTTTGTCTTTTATGAGATTTTGTTTATATAGTCTACCAAAGGCCTTGGCCAGTTTGCTGTCAATTTCCCTATCAAAACTGGTGCCAAAGAATGAGACAATGCTTAGGTAACTTAAATCCAAGAGATGAAATCAGACGTGTTGGGGGGTGATTCATTTGATTTTGGTACGGACTGATATAGA
>CAHIKZ030004373.1:0-30480 GCA_903632075.3 Acanthosepion pharaonis | reverse complement strand
AATTTTTTTTTTTTTTTTTTTCCCCCGGGGGCCCCCTTTTCCAAAAAAATTTTTTTAATTTTAAAAAAAAAATTTTTTTTTTTTTAAAAAAAAAGGGGGGAAAAATTTTTTTAAAAATTTTTTTAAAAAAAAATTTTTCCAAAATTTTTAAAAAATTTTAAAAACCAAAAATTTTTTTTAAAAAAAAAATTTTTTTTTTTTTAAAAAAAAATTTTTTTTTTGGAAAAAAAAAAAAATTTTGGGGGAAAAATTTTTAAAAAAAAAACCCCCCCGGGGGGTTTTTAAAAAAACTTAAAAAAATTATAAAAGGGGAAAAAACCCCCCAAAAAATTTTTAAAAAAATTTTTTTGGGGGGCCCCGGGCCCAAAATTTTTTTTTTAAAATTTTTTAAAAAAAAACCCCCCAAAAAATTTAATTTAAAAAAAAAATTTTAAATTTTAAAAAAATTTTTTTTTTTAAATTTTTAATTTTTTTTTTTTTTTAAAAAAAATTATTTTTTGGGTTTTAAAAAAAAAAATTTTAAATTTTAATTGGGGGGTTTTGCCTTTGCCAAAAAATTTTTTTTTAAAATTTTTAAAAAACAAAAAAAAAAAAATTTAAAAAAAAAAAAAAAATTTTTTAAAAAAACCCAAAAAAAAAAAAAATTTTTAAAAAATTTTTTTTTTTTAAAATTTTTTTTTTTTTTAGTTTTTAAAAAAAAAAAAAAAAATTTTTTTAAATTTTTTTTTTTTTAATTTTTTAAATTTTAAAAATTTTTTTTTTCCCCCCAAAAAAAATTAAAAAAAAAAAAAATATAAAAAAAAAAAAAAAAAATTTTTTTAAAAAAAAAAAAAAAAAAATTTTTTTTTCTTTTTTATATTTTTTTAAATTTTTTTTTTTTAAAAAAAAAAAAAAAAAAATTCATAACAGTAACGTATATAATTGCAGGGTGCATTTAGAATTACGTTCCGACGACAACTCACTTTTCCCAGATGCTCTCTAATTGATTTATGTCTATATATATATATACATATATATATATATATATATATATATATATATATAGATATATAGATATAGATATAGATAGATAGATAGATAGATAGATAGATAGATAGATAGATTTTTGGCATTATATCAAAAGTCTCACTAGCTATGATGATTCTGCATCGTGCTATATACATTGTATATATATATATATATATATATATATATATATATGCATAAATAATATAGATAAAATATATGTTTGCACTTTCACAGTATTTAGAATATTGATATATATATATATATGTTTTTGATTTGTATAAATATTTATATATATGTATATATTTATTATCTATATGACAAAAATATCTTTTATTTATACATCAGTTATTTATTTTTAATAATATAAATAAATGTCACAAGTATATATGATTATAGATAAATATGTTATATATATGGGATATATGTGTGTGTCGTGTATGCATGAAAGAAAATCTATTTTTATCCGGTTTCTCTTAAATCCGGTTTATATACATATATGTATAAATATATATGGAACTGTTGGGGACCAGAGAAAATCTATTATATCTATGTTATAATTATATCCGGGTCTATATATGTATATAAATATATATATATTTATTAATGGGCTAATGGATATGTGTGCATAAACATATATATTTTCCCAAATATATGCCATTATTTGTGTAAATACATATATGAAGGCTATAAATATGATCTGTCCCACACACCGCATGCGGGGGGCGGTATATAAAGATATGTGTGTGTATTTTCCCAATATATATTAGTATATGAATGTATGTGATTTGACTGGAATAAAACTTATGCATGTATATATATATATATATGAGCCACTATCCATTATATATGTATGTATATATAGCAATTCACACTATAGTCAAAATGTGGCACAAGGATAAACTATAGTAAAAACCCAATGAGTATCAAACTCACTATTCAATCATCAATGATCTATGTAGAACATATATTTATATATATAATTGAGATAAGCATAAACATATTATTATTCATATATATGCAGATTGGGATCCATATATGTATTCATTTTTTAATTTTTAATTTTCAAAAGAATGTATATAAATACGTCTATATAAACATATATATATACATTGTATATTAGAATCTATGCATAAACATGACGATGCATGATATAATTTGTGGAGGAGGAATTTAAGAAAAACTAAAAATTAAACTCAATGGCGTTTTTCAACAGAAAGGCAAGTATTAAAGCGATTTGTCCAGGTGATCCAGTGGCGCAGTGGCACTTTTAACACAAACGATATATAACAAAAGAATCAATGATGGAAAACGGTTTGGATTGATGTTAACAGAAAGTCAAACTCAACATTAAGCATTTTGTGTAAAGATAATGGCCAAAAAATGCAGAAAAAACTGAAATTCAACTTTATATGCATGACAGTCTCGACTTATACATTAGCATGTATTCCGCTAAGTAACAAAAAAAGTAAATTTGTAAAATCAAGTTCGGTTTTATGTTTTAAAGGATATTTTCACAAAACAAATCCATTAATTCAAGCGTTCAAATTATTACATTTTTAAACTGAAAAATATCCACATTCTTTCATGCTACTTGTATCTTATTCCTATACTCCAAAAGATGTTGTGCTATTCGCTTTTCAACAATCAATTTTGGGTTCAAATTAACTGAACCCTTAATCTATGGAACTCCACACATATATATACTAAATAAAGTGTATTTAGATAGCAAGAATTTTAATACATTCTTTTTTTATGTTTATACGTTCTTTTTATAGATACAAATATTTAAGTAAATGCTCTGTTTATAATAAACAGTATTAACGACATTACCGGCCTGAATGTCCGGGAAATTTTCGCCTAAGCGCATGACACATAACTGACTGATGAGGAGGAAATAAGATGTTCACATTATGATCACGTGTAGATATCGGTTGATCCTGGACTTAAAGAGACCAAGAGTGTAGTTGTCATGGAAGCAATCTCTCAGGAGTTTGGTTCTACAAAGTAACAGTTCTGGAGAAGAAACTGTCTGAGTAGAACTTGCTGCTCACATAAAAAAGACAAAAAAGAAAACACTAAGGAAATGCGCATGATTTGACACCATGAACATGTCATGGCAGTTTCTTGCTGTGAAGGTCTGTGCCGATAGAACTAAGCAAGCTAACTTGTCAGAACGTCTGACGTAGTAATAACGATAGAGTAAGTGAAAGGCTGGCAGCGTTTCGTCCCTATAAAAAATTCTTTTTAATGGTGATATCTTCAAGTCTCTGGAATCCTGAGAAAACCACTTCGAGCTGCTCATTACCCAAAAAAGATGCAAGGTTCAAGAAGGATGTTGTCATGAAATTGCATCAAAGATGGCGGAACAACGTGGTCGAATAAAACTATGTATAAATATCTAAGTATTTGAATTTTACATAAAAAAAAAAAACATAAAACATAAAGTTTCGCTGACTAATGTGTTGTGGACGAAGAAAGATGACTTTCTCAAAATAGAAAATGTAAAAAAGTACCTGCGTCTGTGCAAAAAGATCAAGAAGTAAAAACAAAAAAAAAAAAAAAAAAGAAAAAACCGGGGTTTTGTGCATTTCTATGAAAACTGAGTCGGAAATTCGAAGCTTCTTTTCTTTTTTTTTTTTTTATTCAGTCGGCATTCATAGTCAGAAAAAGATTTTTTGTTTGTTTGCTTTCTGCAGATTGCATCATTAAAATCGCATTGGAGAAATGTCAGCTGCAAATATATATTTTGGAATTTTCTTCCCAAAAACTTTGATTTCAAAGTAGATAGATAGATAGATAGATAGATAGATAGATAGATAGATGCGTGTATATATATAACAAACGGATAGATAGATAGATAGATAGATATAGATAGATAGATAATAGATAGATAGATAAAACGATAAACAAACGGCTAGATAGATACATACTTGTGTTTATATAACAAACGTATAGATAGATAGATAGATAGATAGATAGATAGATAGATAGATAGATAGATAAAAAAAAATCTGTTTAGACACACAGATATATGGGGACACACACAGTCAGCCAGATAGATAGATAGATAGATAGATAGATAGATTGATTGATTGTTTGATAGACAATAAATACTGAGATAGATAGATAGATAGATAGATAGATAGATAGATAGATAGATAGATAGAAATCGGCTTAGATACAAACATATATATATATATATATATATATATATATATATATATTAATTATATATATATTTAAAATTATATATATATTTATAAATATGGCAAAAACATAAACACTAACGCGAGTTTTATTCAAATATAAATTCATAAATACATATATTGCTATTAACGCGTGAATTATACACACACGCTCACATACATACTTGTGTGTGTGTGTGTGTGTGTGTGTGTGTGTGTGTGTGTGTGTGTGTCTCGCACCTCTTTTTAAGGTTGTCCCCTAAGATCAAAGCTTTCTATCTACGTTGCTTCCTGGTTCCATGATTGAACTTTCTTTTTAGTCCTTTGATAACGTGTATCATTTAGCCATACTTCTAACGGAAAACATCTGAAAGATATTTTTTTTCGTGCCGCCGATTTCTTTGTTGCTTCCCACTTAGGAATCGATTGAATTTTATCTATTCCTTTTCCTTTCCACATTCTTTAACGTGCGACAAATTTTGCAAAAGCATATTTTTTTTTCCATCTTTCTACTTGCCACCGTGCAAGACACATTTGTACATAAGCCTATATAAATATATGTATTCAGTATAAAACGTATTTGTCAAGTCATAATTAAAAAAGAAAAAAACATTGTAATTATAACGTATAAGTTATTTTTTTCTTTCCACTTATTCACATTTTAATACAAGTTCGTCATACTATGAAATAATGACGGCCATATTTAAAAAAATTTTGTAACAGCATTTGCTATATTTACTGTGATTAATCGTAGATTTTTTATCTATTAAATTAAATCTATTTTTTAATCCAAAGAAAGAATTGTCCTTTTCTAAGTAATCTAAAAGATGACTACCATATTTAAACAATTTCGTAATTGTATTTTTTTATATCTTCTGCGTAAATCATCAGTGATTTTGTCTATTAAATTAAATTCTATACTTAATGAAAGCAATAACTCCCCTATTAAAATAAAAAAAAAAAAGATGTTACGACAAAAAAAAAATACTATAAAAAATGACGGCCATATTAAAGCAATTTCATAAATGCGTTCGTCATATTCCGCTGCAATTAGATCTCTTTCCAATTCATCCTGCATGTCAATCGGATGTGAACGCCAAGAAGACAGCACAAAATAAAAAAAAGTCGTTTTCTGCGCACAGGCTCCGAGAATCACGTCCGGTCTACGAAGCAAGTCAATCCCACCCCCAGTGAAAGGAGATAACCTTGTCGCTATCGACCTGTCGGATAACCTTAAAATGCTTAAAAGCAGGCCCCTGGTAAGGACCAACATAGTCGCCAGCTGAAAAATCACTTACATCAGGGTGCTGTTTCCTTCACCACCATGATGGCTTCTCTCTATACAACCGTTACCACTTCTAGGCTTCACTAATCTTACCCGACTCTTCACATGCGAAATGCGGCCAACAATCCAGCTTCGACACCGCCAGGCTTCCGACGATATTACACAACGTCGTCACTGCCCCGACTTCACTAATCTCACTCGACTCTTCACACATGGAATCCAATAGAGATCAGCTGTAGCGACGGGGTTACCATTGTTGTTGAACGACGAACGACGGAGTTTCCAATCTTGTAGGGATTGCGTTACCAATATTTGACTTTGGCTAGGAAAGGTAGTATTAAGGACAATGCGTGGACGCAGTGCAATTTATATTTGACGTAAATAGCACATAGTATAAAATACAAAACAGAACGGAATGATTTCAAAACATAACAATTGAATTTATTAATATTTGATATACATGCATGCGAACTGAAAAAGGTAGGATAGAGTCGTGTCCCTTTGATTAATGTAACAGTTGTACTGAGTTCATATTAAAAGTAATATTAAACTGTAATTTAGAAGAATAAAGTTTGGAAAGTTGGTAAAAGTTCAGAAGAGATTTCAGAGTTTGTACTTGCGTTAATGTTGGTAATAGTCTTTAACGTCTGACCGCAATGGCGGGAGTTCTTGAAGATTACATCTTGGCACTTGGTAGCAAGGAATGAGACGTGCGAGAGATGAATAGAAAGAAAACTCGGGGGAGTTTACACGTGTTGGGTTACACGTGGATGGCTCAAATGGAGAACACGGAAAAACAGATTGGTCGGAACTGACCAATCAGCAAGCTAGCTTGAAGGTGATTGACCAATGAATACTTGTTATATATTTGTAAGATTGTAATGGTGAAAATTATTAGAGGAATAGTGCATTTCCTAGCAGGGGTTAACTAGCTTGTTGTTGAAGAGTCCACACAGCTTTGACACCGCAAGGCCCCTGAAATCAACCACCGTTTCGTTGATACAACATCCGACCTAATCAAACTGTAACATTCCACCACCGGCCTTACCAGCTACGCCTAATCCCACATCGTTACCGTGGTCACCTCGGCAGACAACGCACCTTACCACGAATCAAACTAACACTGTGACCTCGATCGATCAACATGTGCGTCGAACCCAAACAACGACTAAATCAACTCCAGACCTATCCTGTGACCTCGGCCAAACCAATCCAAGTAATCGGTCAACTCCCGGCACCTTCCTTTCACGTAATCGCTTTCTTGACGATCAGCAACCGAAATCGACATTTTTACAATTTTTTAACAACTCTAAATAAAGGCACGGTGGAGTAATGGATAACGTCTCGGATTGAGAAATCGGAGAGCCGAGTTCGAATTCCAGTCGGATCTATTACATTCACGTACGTGTTAATACCATTGGGAAGTTTTGGGTAAATAGCATGGATGGTAACTGGTCTACCCTAGAAAGAAATGGCAACTACCGCGGGAAAAAATCTACCTCGAAAGACACATCATCGCCTAAGCGTGGCACATAACTGATTAGTATATACCATGTATATTAAACGAATACACGCTGTTTGAAGATGTTGTGGAATCTTCCACGACCAACCAGTCTTTCCTCTTTTAGAAAATGCACTCTTCCTATCTGGTAAATAAAATCCTACTTTCACACAAAATATCAACGAGAAACCATTGGTTAATCACCTTCAATCTAGCTTGCTGATTGGTCAGTTCTGACCAATCAAACCGCCTGCACGCGACAAATCTGTTTCACCGCGTTTTCCATTTCATCCTATCACGTGATACAGGCAGATATATAAATCCAACACGTGTGATATTCTCTCTCTCTATTTCCTGCTCTTCCTGACTCAAGCCCTAACTTATCTACGTCACTCGTACATCTCAACACACCGCCAAAATGTGACCCTAAAGGAATTCCGTCTTGACTGATCCAGTCAGACGTTAAATCAAGGATGGCCAACCTGTGGCGCATGGGCCGTAAGTGGCGCATTGGATGCTTACAAGTGGCGCATTGCATCTGTTGCGGACTGGTGATTGTGTTTAAATTGATCAGAAGGAATTTCGAGGCTGTGTTCTACAACATTCGCCCACAACAATTATTTAGAACAAATACTTGGAACAAATCATGCAAATAAAGTTGAAAACAAGACAAAAGTTGAATGCATAACAATAACATCAATTTATATACAATTTATACAAATATTCAAAGTTGTTCAAAGTTGCGTACCTTTATCTGCTTGAGAAAAATAGATTGTTAGTTACTGATACTTGTTATGTAGTTAGAAATATCACTTTGAAAGTATAGTAAGTGAAGTTTGAGAAATGTTCTAGAGAGAGATAGAGTGTGTCCGAAGGTTGCTGAGTCAGAGAATATTTTTACGCGGCAAAGTCAGAGATTTTGACTGGCGTGGAGTTGATGGGCATCTCTCTAGATGTGGAGGTCTGACTGTCTAAAGTTGGTAATTGTCTTTAACGTCTGTTCAGCAATGGCTAAGACGGAGTCGGTAAAGGTTACATCTTGGCACTTGGTAACTACTACTACTCGAAAGGTTCACACGTGTTCGGTTTTTATAATGGCTGAGTGGCTCCCAGCATATGAGCGGGAAAACAGATTGGTCGCGTGCAGGCGGTTTGATTGGTCGGAACTGACCAATCAGCAAGCCAGATTGGAGGTGATTGACCAATGAATACTTGTTATATTGTCTGAAAGTAGAATTTGGCATACCAGCTAGGAAGAGTGCATTTCCTACAAAGAGGTAAGGCTGGTTGTGTTGTGGGAGATTCCACACACCTTTTGATGAAAAGAAACTAAACCACTTCTACTCATTCATTTCAGTGATTTTAGATTTATTGCACGTCCTTTGTCAAAGTGCTAAAAGGATACGCCTCTGGTCATAAGCATATACTTTCAAATAAATAGATTTTATTATACCTTTAAAATATGTCCATATTACAACACGTACTGAAAGGAAGTGAATGTTTGTGTGGCGCATTTAAGTTAATCGTACAAAATATTGGCGCATGGAATCAAGGTTGGCCACCCCTGAGTTAAATGAGCAATACTTAATTCATGAAAGTATTATCTCTGAACTCTACATAACATGTTTATACAATTCCAAACACTCAATACAAACTTATTACTTTCTCATAATATGAACTCAGGTACAACTATTTACCTAATCAAAGAGACACAACTCTGTCTAGCCTTTTCACTCAGTATTCATGCATGTATACCAAACACTAATAAATTCTTTTGTTTATGTTTTGAAACAATATGTTTGTGAATCATTACTTCTCCTTTCTTGTCTAACGTCAAGAGTTTTTGATCTTCATAAAATAAATAATAGGGAAAAAGTCTTATTTGGAAAGTACATCTGGGGTGGCCTTGTGCCAATCTTTATCCCCAGAGAGAGAGAAAAAAACCAAATATGTTCAGCCCCCACCTACAATGTAATCCTTGTTATTCCTTCTTCTTTCACAAACAAACGCTTGTTAAAACACATTGTTTATATATTCTGCGTAAGTAATGTGCGATTTTATGTATTAAATTAAATGCAATTTTTTAATGTACAGTGTAACCCGGATAAAGAGAGTTGTCGGGACCGGAGAAGAAGTCTCTTATATCCGGGTTTGGTCTATTTTGTTTAAGTAAGTATGGGCTCTAATTTGGGACCAGAGAAAATCTCTCTTATATCCAGGTTTCTCTTATATACGGGTTTGGTCTATCTTATATACATTAACACAGGCTCTAATATCCGGGTTACACTGTAATATAGAAATGTCCTATTTAAATCATTAGAAGAAAAATATCACAAAGAAACTAAGAGAACTTGGACTACCAAACAAATGACGTCCATATTTAAGCAATTTCGTAATTCCATTGTTTATAATACCGATTATGAAAATAATCAAAAAAAAAAATATAAATACGTCTGTTTTATTTTTCCTCAATATTAGCCTTTAAACAGATAAATATATATGATTTAAAAAAAATTTAATATTTATTTTATTTATTTTAAATAATACAGAAATTTTTTTTAAACACGAAAAAGTTATGTTTTTATGTGACATCGTTGTCGGGCTTACGTAATTTCCAGTTGACAGGTGAAAGTCATAATGATTGTTGTTCTACGAGACTTTATTTATAAACATACTTAAGAAAATTATTCATGAAATTAAGGCTGATAACATAATTCAAATAAAAATTAATTACTAAGATTTTCTGAAATAATTCAAAAATTAATTATGTCTTTTTAATTATAAAATTAAAAAAACTTATATAACTTGTAGGTTATTATTTGATATATAAGGATAAATGAATAAAACGGCCATTGTCTATATTTATATATTCATATAAAATATATAAAATTATATATATATTTTGACGCTTCAATACAAAAGAATTTGAAAGATGCTCCTTAATAAACTGTTTTCCAATTCAACAATCAAGAGTCATTTTGAAAACATCCGATATGTGAGTCCACAATAATGTTTTATATAAAGTATATTATTTATCATTATGCCTTTTGGTGTCTTCTACCCAAAAAATATATTTCACAGGAAAGTCCACATACATATTCAAATATTCATATACAAGTAAAATTCTTCTTTGCATAGCTGAATAGAACCTTTTTGGGGATTTTGGAAATCATTAAAATGAAATAAAAGCAAATTGACATTTAATAATGAAACAGAATGAAAAATTGTCTGGGGACATTAAGGAAGAAAATTTTACGGACGAAAGAGATGACATCAAAATTGACAATGTTTTGGCAATGAAAAGTTGTAACTGAAAATGGGATTATAGAGATGACATCTTGTTCCAACAATTGTTTGGATTGTCAAACTTTTCATTTTTGAAAACAGGAAGATGGAAGGTTTGATTAATTACATATAAATATATTTATTTGTATTATTACAGAAATTTGGTTACGTTTAATTGTTTTAACTTATGTATATAAGAAAACAAAAAAGCATTAAAAACGTTTTGTTTGAACAAATAAGGATCAATTTTCCTTCAACAAAGGATAATGATGTTTTAAAAAATTGGGCTAATATTGCTGGACATTAAAAATTCACATATATTATATGAAAAGATTTGTGTGGGAGACATAACCCAATGTCTTTGACTTTTGGAAATATTTGAGAAATATTAGATTCTAAAATTTGACCCAATCCCCACGTAGTGTATATTCACAGTTTAACCTATAAAAAGGAAAATTACCATATATGTAAGCACATTCAACTATAAGATGGAATGTCCAAATTAAGTTTTATCAATTATAAAAAATTAAACTGGACAAGGATTAATTATCCACAAAACAAATTTTCTGAATACATATAAAATATAAATATAAAAACAAACTTTTATTTTAACTTCCTAATTATATTTATTGATGATAAAATTTTTTTTTAATCAGAAATTAATAATGCCAATTAATTCCAATCAGGTATGAAGCATTGCTAAAACGTCTTCAAAATTCCATAAAAGTATTTTTCTGAAATAAATATCTCCAGATGATTTCTTTCTTTTTTAAAGAAGGAAACCAAAAAGCTTGTCCAGGAATAAAAAAATTCTCCAGTTGAAATGAGATCTCAAAACTTTGCCCATAATTTCGTCCAATGATATATATATATCCTTAACTATATATAAAGAATATAACCTTATATATTTCAATGATCCCCATCAAAGTATACCCACCCTGAAGTGTGGAGGACACTAATCCAAAAGAGAACTCTTGCACAAAGCAATATAATACCATTTAAAATATTTTTTAAAAAAAATACGTTATATAACATTTCAAATGACCATATAAACATTTTTTGAACGAATTAAGACCAAATCACTTTCAGTTTTTCAGAAAAAGCTTATTTCCCGCATTTTGGGACATTGTGTGAAAATCTAAAGATTGATCGTCTTAGTAAATTAACTTTTGAATGAGAAAACTGATAACCGTCACTATTTTAAAAAAAAGATTTAAAGACATCCAACGGTGAATCTAATTGAAAGTTTGTCAAATGAATGGAGTTTTAATAAAATCTTTAAAATCCAAAAACCAGTAATTTTTAAAATCATGAGCTCCCGGTGGAATGAATGTTTTTTCAACTTTGTTCTGTTTAATCGTGATTTTTATTAAGAAATTTTTTAAATTTAAGTTTTATTTTTTTTAATCATAAAACAAAGAAAAGAATTCATCAATGAGCAAGATTATAAAAAAACCCCTTTATTATTGTTTGTAACAATCAACCGCTTCTTTATTTTAATCAAACAACAAATGAAGGGCATTATTATTTCCAAAATTGCTTAATAGGTTATATATATAAATATATATATATATATATATATATAATATGTTTATATTTTTTATGTTTGTAATTTTGTGTGTTTGTGTGTGTGTGTGGTGTGTGAAAATAAAAAAGAATATGGTTCAGAAAAGATAATATATGAGAAAAATTTTTATTTTTAAAAGAATATTTTCAATGAGTTGGAAAAAATAATATAATATTATAAAATCATCGGTTTAAAATTTGTTTTTTTTTTGTTATATGACATGTTTCCAAAAATGGATATTATATTTTGGCTTCGATTAAGAAAAAAAAAATTTTGTTTTCAAAAAAAGATGAATCTGGAAAATTATGTCTTTAACAAATTAAAATAAGCATTATTTAGAAAAAATCATAATGATTAAGTATAAAAAGAAAGTTTAAAATATATTTAAAACATTTAAAATTAAGAATATACATTAATTATAGAGATATTATATTTATATCCGTCTATAATTATTAATATAAATTTTGTTTAATAAAAAAATGTGATCATTTTTCCTAATGTATTTTTTATTAACATATTTAAATAATCCTGTAAGTATTTTTTATTTTTATTTTGATTTCTGCTATGGACACACTACCTACCAAGTCTGCGGAAAGACCTAAGGCAGGTCGTGGTGTGTTGTTATTATGCCACATTTCATGTTAATTTTTTTTTTTTTTTTTTTTTTTTTTTTTTATCTCCGATGAAGTTGCTAGCGTTACATAGACAAAGTTCTCCTTAGTGTGTGTGCTGTACTTAATAAGACAATTTTCTGTATGTCTCTTAAGCTGGGGTTTCCAGGGATTCTTTCAATGTGTTGTTTTGTTCCATTTTTTATAATTCCAAGTGCACCTATTACCACTGGTATTATTCTTGTTTTCAATTTCCACATTTTTTTTTCTATTTCAATTTCCAGGTCTTTGTATTTTGATAGTTTTTCAAATTCCTTGGTTGCTATGTTACAATCCGCTGGACAAGCCATATCAATTAGTAGGCAAGTTTTTTTCTTTCTGGTTTTTTTGACAATAATGTCCGGCCTATTTGCTTCAATTTTTCTGTCTGTGTGGATGGTATAATCCCATAGAATGGTGACATCTTCTATTTCTGTAACCGGCGCTGGCCGATGTTCATACCAGTGTTTGCTTACACATTTTCCAAAGTGTTTGCACATTGTCCAGTGTAAGTATTGCCCCACTCTATCGTGACGATTTTTATATTCATTTGGGGCAAGTATAGAACATCCTGAGATTAGATGGTCTATTGTTTCTTGGTATTTGTCACAGAACCTGCATTTTGGATCCACATTATTATGTATGATATTTGCCTGAAAATTCCTAGTGAAAAGACTCTGGTCTTGCGCTGCAAGAATAAAGCCTTCAGTTTCAGACTTTAATCCAGATGCTCGTAACCATCGATGAGTATTAACTTTATCAACATTGGGTTTATTTGCACGTTCTGGATATTGGCCATGCAGAGGTTTGTCTTGCCAGCGTTGTTTCATCTGTTCAAGGGCTTTATCCTTGGCTTTCTTTTTCATATCTTTTGCTGCAATAGTTGGTTCTTGGCTTCTGTTTTGATTTACTACAGAATCTACTAAATGTAAATGTTGTTTGTATTTACTGCCTTCTTTTATTATTGAATTTTTTTTTTTTCTGTTTTCATGTTGTTTCACTAATTTTATCATCCAGTCATTTGTTGTTTCCATGTAAGTTAGTAAGCCAATAGTTGTTGTCTTGTATGACAATTCTAGCTGAATAAGACCTCTTCCACCTTCTTTACGGGGTATGTATAGACGGTCTACATCAGCCTTTGGATGATGCATCTTATATTAGAAAGAAGCTTTCTTGTTTTTTTATCCATTTGTCTGATGTCATTTAGAGTCCAGTTCAAGATGTTGAAACTATATTGGACCACTGGGATGGCAGGGTTATTAATGGCCATAATTCTGTTCTGAGAATTCAATTCAGTTTTTAATACCAGTCGTAAAAAGTTATAGTACTCTTTTACGCACTATTTCTTTCATTTTTTTATGGTGAATTCCTTTTTGATCTCATTTACACCTTCAGGTACTTATAAGCTTCTCCTTGTTCTAAATCTTTTTGATTGTTACAGCAGGGTCTAAACTAATAGAGGAAGTTTGTTGTAGTATTCCTCGTAAAACTGTAGCTTTAGCACATTTATCCAAATTGAATTTCATTCCAATGTCTTCACTGAAGCATTTTACAGTTTTTTTACGCCAAGAAGACCTTCCAGCTCATTGTCATTCCTAGCATACAATTTTAAGTCATCCATGTAAAATAGATGGTTTATTTTTTTTTGAGCTATTTTGTAACCGCATTCTGTCTTGTTAAGTTGGCTGGTTAATGCTATAAGTGATATGCAAAATAATAAATAAGACAAAGAGTCACCTTGAAATATTCCTCTATTGATGTTTATTTCATAGACTTATAGGTTCCATTTTTATGATTGAGGTAAAGTTATTTTCCATATCGACATACATTGTTTGATGAAATTGATGATAACGGGTGATACCTTGTACATTTAAAGACTTTAAGATCCAGGAATGTGGTACACTATCGAATGCTTTACGATAATCTATCCAGGCAATACTAAGATTTTTTTTTTTAACGGAAGCAGTTTTCCAGGATCATCCTATTAATAAGTAATTGGTCTTTACATCCGTAGCAGCCTTTTTGCACCATTTTTGTTCAAGTGGTAATGTATTTCATTTTTTCCAAGAAGAAATATGTCTGTTTCGTTTTTTAGATGTTAACAGTTTGTATGTTGTTGGAAGACATGTAATTGGTCTATAGTTTTTTAGAATATTTGTGTCACTATTTTTGGGTAGAAGAAAGGTAATTTATTTTGGTCATCCATGCAGGAATTTTAGTTGGATCGGTAACCATTTCTTGAAGTTCTTTAATTTTTTTTTTGTGTGCTGTATTTAAATAATATAGCCATTAATTAGAATTTTATCTATTCCCCTAGATTTCTTTGTGTTCTTTTTTTTAGTGCATTTAACATCTTCTTCTTTGATTTCCCATATGTCTGTTCTGGTTTATTTTTCATTCATTCTCTACTCTTGCGCAATCCAATCTTCCTCTTCGTTTCTTCTTTATTTACTTTTTATTTTTTCCAAAAAAATAAATTCTTCCATTTTTATAGGACTGTCACTTCAATTCTTTGTTTAACAGATATTTCCTTAAAATTTTTTTCATTGGTTTGAAAGATCATGTTCTGTCTATAGAATCTTGATCTTTTCTCGTAGCGTCTTATTCTTTGAGCCTTCAGTTGTATTTGTTGCTTTATTTTTTTTTTTAGTTGATAATTTCAAAATTTTCCATTGTTTTTTATTTTCTTTTCCTCTTCTGTTATTTTCTAGTTCTTACATTTAAAGATCCTCTTGGAGTTCATCGAGTCTCTGATAATTCACTTCAAGGTGTTCAATTTCTTTTTCTATTTTTTTTTTTCCAACGTGGATCTTCATGTCTGTGAGATATCTTTTTTTTTTTTGATGTTCTTTATTTGTTTTGCTGCTGTTAAATATGTATATTGCTTCATTGAGATTTATTTGATTCTTCTTCATCCAGAATTAATTTTTCTCTGCCTTCCAGAGCTTTTTTTGAGGTTATGATTTGTTGGTTTTAATTTTGGGAGTTGTTCTCGTTTCTCCATTTCAATAATTTCTGTATTGACTTATATGTCAATCATGATTTCATCAATTGGCTTCTTGTATATTAATCTTGTTTTCTGTGCAATAATTCTTCTGAATTTTGAACTCGTTTTTTTTATTTTTTTGAATGAATAGATTATTATTTTATTAACATTTTAAATTTTCAGCATTATATTCACAGTTGATTTCTTTCAATAAATTTTTTTCATTATGATCTTTGACCATGATTATTTTTTTTTTTTTTTTCTTCTTTACATTTTCATTCAGCGATTTCGTTGATTTATGAAATTCTTGTTAGAAACTTTTTTATTTCATTATTTTCAGCATCTGTCAATCTGTTATTTTGCATGATTTTCCATTTTTCGTCCTATACATTGACAAACCATTTATTTTTTTATTTCTTTTTATTGATTTTTTTGATTATTTTCTTTCCTTCCATTCATATATTTTTCCTAGTTAATTTTTGAATCTTTATTGTAACGCTTCATTATATGCATCTTTTCCTCCTCCAAAACAAATTTACCATTTTTATTTTTATTCTCATTTTATTTATATTATAGATCAAGTAGAGAATTTTTGGAAAATTGAAATTCCTTTTGTAATGTTGTTTTCATTTTTTGTAATTCATTCTTCCTGTAGCAGAAATTTTCATTTGTGATTTAAATTAAAGCACATTTTTTTATTTTTTCTTCGCAATTTAATTTTCAAATGAATTTTTTCACTGATTATAATTGTTTTGGAAATGATTTTTTCAAATCACTTTTTCAATTTTCCATTCACATTCATTAAAATAAAAAAAATGATACAACTGATCAATTCATTTTTTGCATTTATTCATATAGGTGTTCTTCATTTAAAATATAAAAACTTATTAATTTAATAAATTGTTTTTGATTAAAAAAAAAAAAAAAAAAAATTTAATTTAATGTTATACAAAAAAAAAAAATGTTTAAAGCCGTTTATCTTGCTTATTTTTTAAAATTTTCAAAAAAATTTTTTCTTCTTTTCTTCATATTTTAAATATTTTGTTTTGTTTATTTATTTTTCGAAAACAAATTAAAAATTTTATTAAAAAAAATTGCAATCAAAAATATTTTTAAATAAAAACATCGTTTTAAATGATTCCTTTATTTTTAAATATATGTCATTTTTGCACAAGGTTATTCTTAAAAACGGATTTTGAATGTAAATGGCTTAAATGAAAAAAACTTTAGTTAACAACATTATTTACATATGTGATAAATTTTCAATTAAATTTAATTATTTATTTCACGAATAAAAGAATTTTTTGAACAAGCTTGAAAATATTCTTAAAATTTAATGTTCTTATATATTTTCAAATATGGATTTGGATATAATTTTAAAATCTGGTTTGCCAATAAAATTGTAAAAAATTAAAGTGAAAGAAATTAAATTAAAAATTTTTTCAATAATTTTGATTTTTTTATTATTTAAAAGATATATTGTAAAATTCATATTAAAAAATTAAATTTATATTATTTATCTTTATTTAAATCTGAAATTTTAAAAAAAAGTTGAAAATTTAATTTCCTTTAATTTTTTAATTGTTGGTTATAAATAATGAAAAAAAAAATTATATAATATAATTAAAATCTAATCTTTGGGGCCCTTTACGACAATCATTATGTTTTTTTAAATTTTCTTAAATTATTTTTATTTTGTAATGTATTTTTAAAAGAAAAAATTAAATTATATATTAATTTAAATTCTTCATTTATAAAGGAAAAATAAATTTTCTTATTGGGCTATATTTATTTTTTTTCTAAAAAATCATTTTTTTATTATTTTTTATATATTTATTTTTATAGTAAAATATATTTTTTTAAATTTTTTTTTAACATCCCAAATTCTAAAATTTCATTTTTTTATTTTAAATTTTAAATCTTTTATATTTTGTTACTTAAAATTATTATTATTAAATTTTAAAATTGTTTGTTTTATTTTAATATATTTTCGTTAACAAGATATTATTCTTATTAAAGTAAATTATGGTCATAATTATTTCTTTGAATAATTTAAATTAATTTTTTTATTTTAGATATTTAAATTATAAAAATTTAAATAAAAAAATTAAAACTTCCATTTTGTTTTTTTATTTTAATTTTTTTCATTTTAATTGAATTAATTTATTCTTAACAAAATTTAATTTTGTTAATTATATATTATTTGCTAATTATTTTTTTTAAATAACAAACCTCAAAAATTATTTAATATTTTTATAAAATCATAAATATTATTAACATTATATTATAATTATTATTAATTTTTCAAAAAAAAAAAATAGATAAATTCATAGTAATCCGAAAAATATTTTATTCTTTTCTTCATCATCATTTTAAATTTGTTTTTTGAAAATTTTCTATATTTTTTTATATTTGTTGAAAGAAACATTAAAATTTGAAAATTTTCTTCAAGTAACCATATATTTTTTTTTATTTTTTAAACAAAAATATATATGTATATTTAATTATTTATTCAATTAAAAAATGATAAATATTAACATTCAACATTTATTAAAAAAAAACAATTACTTTAAAAAAATTATCATCATAAATTATTTTATCATTTCTTCTCAAACAATTCAACCGAAAATAAAAATTTCTTTCTTTAAAAAAAGGATATATTAAAATTGAATATTTTTATATTTTAATAATTTCTTTCCTTATATATTATTTATATTAAAATATTTTAATTATTTAAAAATTATCTCCTTATTATTTTATTAATATTATTAATGTGATAATTTTAATCTTTTAAATTTTAAATTGTTTTATCATTTTTTTTAATTTTATATAATATTTTATTTATAATGCAATTATATTATTTATAATTATGTTTCAGATTTTATTTTTTTAACATAAATTATTTTAATTCTATAAAATTTTTTTATTATTTAATTAAAATTTTTGTTCCATTTAAAATTAAAATTTTGTCTATATATATATTTAAAAAATATTTTTTTCTTATATTTTTATTTTTATTTAAATGAATTAAATTAAAATTAAAAAAAGTAAATCATGATTTATTTTATTATATATATTTTTATTATATTAAAGTCATTTTTATCATATATTTCATTTTTTTCTCAAAAATCTTTCTGAATTTTTGATCACATTTAAATAATGTTCATCAGAGACACATATTTATTTCATTAAAATATGAAAAAAAATTGTTTTGCCTGAATATTTGTTTGTATTTTAATACATGCATTTTTGTTTCATTTAAATTATGACAAATAATTTTTATCATGAAATTTTATATATCATAATAATACGTTTTTATTTATGACTGAATATAAATCTAAATTCATATTTAACATTGTTTATTCATTAACCAGTTTCATTTTTTTTTTTTTTTTCACGATTAAATTTAAAAATTTCTTCCAAATTATTTTTCATTAAAATTTATAAATTGTCCAGGAATGAAAATTTATTTGAATAAAATATAGTTTGATTTTTTTTTCGCCATAACATGTAAAAAATTTTATTTTTTTTTTTTATTTTTTTTGTTAATTTTAATTTCGATCAATTTTTTTAATTTTACAATAATTTTATTTATTGTTTGCTGGTTTATTAATATTTTTGTTTAATAAAAAAGATATTTTTTTAATTTATTTTTAAAAATTTTTTAGAATTCAATTTTTTTTTGCTTTTGTTTAAATATAGTTTTTTGTTTTTTTGTTGAATTTTTATCAAAACATAATTTGTTAATTTCAAATAATTTTATTATTTTTTTATTTTTAACAAACAGGAAATTTTTTTTTCAATATTAAATAATAATGTAAATTTTTTTAAATTATTTTTTAGAATCATGAATTTTTTTAAAAATTTTTTTTTGTTTTCTGCCCAAAACAAAACAATATTAATCTTTAAAAATGTATGTTTTAAATTCACTAGATATTTTTTTTTTATAAAAATTTATTGTCAGGTCACTATTTTATTGAATTTAAAAAAGTTTATGAAATTATTAAATAAATTTTAAACTTTTTATTTCAAAATTTTTTTTTAATGATGTCATTTCCGTTATTATTATTAATTATTATTATTATTATTATTATTATTATTATTATTATTATTATTATTATTATTTTTTTTTTGATTTCTGGCGTTTACACATTTCTTTCCGGGTCCCGCCCAGGGACCTAAGGTTAGAAATGGCATCATGACACTTTCCACTGACAAAAAAAAAAAAAAAAAAAAAATTACATAGATAAAGCCCTTCGTAAAGTGTGGGCTGTACTTGTCAGAACAATTTTTTGTATCTCCTTGAGGCATGGACTTCCAGGAATCCCTTCAATTAGTCTACTGCAATCTTTTCCAACCAATCCTAGGGCTCCAACTACAACAGGGATTGTTGATGTTCCCATATGCCACATTTTCGAGATTTCTATTTCAAGGTCCTTGTATTTTGACAACTTTTTGAATATCTTCAAAGATACATTGCTGCAGTCAGCAGGGACTGCCATATCAATAAGGAGGCACCGTTTTTTTTTTGTGGTCTTTAATAACAATATCTGGCCGGTTGGCCTTGATTGTTCTGTCAGTGTGTATTGTGTAGTCCCATAGAATTGTAACAGGTCCTATCTCCGTAACCGGGTCTGGGTGGTGTTCATACCAGTTTCTTTCAGTTTCTTCCCGTAGAAGTTGCAGATTTTCCAGTGCAGATATTGGCCCACTCTGTCATGTCGGGTTTTATATTCAGTGGGTGCCAACATCGTATTACCTGATACAAGATGATCAATCGTTTCTGGATATTTATCACAGAATCTGCATTTTGGGTTGACACAATATTTTAGTATATGTGCTTGATAATTCCTAGTTAGCAAGTATTGGTCCTGGATGCAATTAAGGATAAAACCTTCAGTTTCTCCTTTTAAAACCCTGCACTACGTTTTTACTGATGGGTTTTTTTATATACGTCAGTTTGTTTGGTACGGGCAAAGTATTGACTAATTGAAATTTTATCTTGCCATTGGAATTGTATTAGTGGTCAAATGTATTTGTCTTTTTTTTTATTAAAAAGTTTTTTTAGTTTCATTTTAAATATTTTTGTTTTTTTTTTACATTAAATTTTTCAAAAAATTTGTTGAAATTTTTTATTTATTTTTGAATTAAAATATAAACCCACTAAGACATAATATTTATTTCACATCGAAAGAATTAAAAATATTATTAATTAATTTTTTTTTTTGAGGTTAGTAAAAAATAATATTTATCCTCAATTTATAAACTATTTTGTTCAAATTTTGATTTATAATTTTTTTTTTTTTTACATATAATTAAAGTTTGTCGTATTTTTATTAAAGAAATGACATAAATTTATGAAATTTTTATTTTTATCATCCTGAAATAAAAACATTCTTTGTTTAAAAAAAAATTTGAAATTTTTTTGACATTTAAAAATCAAATTTTTAAAAATTATTTTTTTGCTATCTAAGGTTTTACCAAAATTTTTGAGTAATTTAAAATTTCATATTTATTTGTGGGTGTTTTTTTTAAAAAATTTTTAATTCAGCAAATTAATTTCTTTCAAAATGAATAAACAATGATCAAGAATTTTAGGGTAAAAAAATTAAATCTTATTGAAATTTCATTTATAATTGGACTTGAATGTTAAACAGATTTCTTCGAATTTTCCTTTTTTTGATTTAATAGTAAAATTTATTTTGGTAAAAGTCATTACATTTTTTTTTTGATGTTAAAATTTAACGATAATTTTCACAAATTCATATTGGTAAAAAAAATATTGTCCGTTTTCATTAACAAAATTTTTGAACCATTTTAATATTTTTTCTTTTCAGTTCATTCTTTTTTTGATTTAATCATTCTAATTTTTAATTTATTCTTTTTTTTTTTTTCTCAAATATATTTTACATTTTTTTAATTCACGATTTTTATTGTTTTTTTTTTATAAAATAAAAATTTATTACAAATAAATTTCTATTTAAATTTTCGATTCTAATATCCTTTCATAAACTATTTAAAAGTCAAAGAAATGTTTATATAAATATTTATTTATTATTTTATATTAAAGAAAAAAATTCAATTTTAAAAAAAAAAATCAAAATTTCAGAATTTTCTTTGAAAATTAGTTTAAAAATTGGTAAAATACAATGTTATTAGTCAAAAAGACGAGATTAAATATCAAAAATGAAGAAAAAATAAAAAAATAAATAATCTTGGAAACAGAAAAATTTCAAAATGTTGGCATTTTTGGAATTATTGATATATATTTTACCTTTTAATTCGATAAATTTATTCTAAATTGCATGAAAAATGAAAAATCGCAATTTTCTTTAATTTAAATTTTTTCTCTAATAGGGAATTTTTTGTCCATATATTCATTAAAAAAAATACAAAAATAAAAATGATTTTTTTATTAAATATTTTTTTAAAAAAATTTTTTGGAAAAAAATGAAAAAAAACATTAATAATTTAATAAATTTTTTTTTTTTTTTTAGTTTATCAAACAATAAAATTTGATTGAAATCTTTTAAAAAATTTTAAAATCCAAAAGGATTTATTTCAAAAAATTATTTCTTTTTTAATTTTAAAAATATATGTTTCAATAATGATAAATAAAAGAAAAATTTTATAATTAATTAATTTTTTTTAATTTTTTTATTTTAAAATTTAATTTTCAAAGATATAATGTGTTATTATAAAAAACCAGAATTTTGATTTAAAAAAAATTTTCCTTCTATTTTTTGTCAATAATATATAAATAAACAATATATAATGAAATTAATAGGTTTTAATTTTCTGATTAAAATATTTTAATCGAAATTTAAATATTTTTTTAAATATATAATCTTTACATTTTTTTTTTATTACTTAAATTGGAGTTTTAAATTGTTTGAAAAAATTTTTAATGATTTTTTTTTTTATTTTATTATTTTTTTTTTTTTTAATTTTTTTCATTGAAAATAAAAATGGGGTTTCTTTTTTTTTTTTGTTTTTTTTTTTCAAAATTTATATTTAGATTTTTCATTGACGTTGTCAAATATTCGAAAAGCAGGATTTTTTTAAAGAAATAAAGTAAATTCTATTTGTACATCTTTTTATTATTTTTATTAATTGAAATGAAATTTGATGCCATTTTTTGATTTGAAAATTTCTTGTTAAAGTTAAAAATAATTCCATTTTCTTAAAAAATTTTTTATGATTTTTGTAAAAATGAATTTATTTCTTTTCAAAAAGGTAAATTTGATCCATAAATGTTATTTTTATACATATTTAACCTTTTTAATGGAATATTTTTTTTTTTTATTTGAAATATTCATGTTTTTTTATTTTTTTTTTTTAATTTATATATAAATTTTTTTTTAAATTTAAATTCATATATATTATCTGTATGATTCTTTTTTTTTTCTTTCTTCAATGTTTTTCTTTAATTTCGTTAAAAATTTCTGAATTTTGTTTTAAAGATTTTTAAATTTTAAAATATTTTTTATTCTCGTCAAATTTTCATTGCATTAAATCGTTTGTTTTCTTTTTTTCTTCAATTATATCTTTTGATTCTTTAAACATTTTTTTTTTTTTTTTTGCCAATATCTTTCTTCCATTTCAAAATTCCTTTTTGGTTTTGTAATTTTTTTTTTTTTTTAAACTGAAATTTCTTTTTTCTTTTTTTATTTTAGATTTTTATGTTTTATTCCGTTGACAAATCATGTTCTTTTGTTATCAAAATTTTCTTTCAATTCTTTTTTTTAAAAATGGTAAATTTTTTTTTTTATTTTATATTTTTTTCTTTATATATATTTATTTTTCAAAAATTTCAAATTGGTCCTTTTTTAATGAATAAAATCAATGAATTTTTTCTTTTTTCTTTTCTCCTTCATTTACATTATTAAAAATTAAATGAAACTTTTTTTTAGTTCTTTTAAATTTTTAATTCTTTGTATAAAAATTTTCCATTTCTTTATCTCAATTTTTTATTTATATAATAGATTTAAATCAAATTTATTTTGAAAATTTTGGATTCATTTCTCTTTTTAATTTAAAAAAAAAAAAAGAGAATAAAATTTTTTAATTCAAATCATTTTTTTTGTTTATCTGATTTTTTTAATTTTTATTTTTTTCTTTTTTTATTTTTTTTTTTTATTTGGAACAAATTTAATTTGATAGTAATTTAAATTTTTACTTTAAATTTTCTTAATCTTTTGTTTTTAAACTGAATTTCATTTTTATTTTTTAAAATGCTGAAATTTTTTTTTTAAATTTTTTTAGACAATAAAAACATTGAATGGAATAAATTAAAAATTTTTTTGGATTTTTTTTCATTTTTTATATAATTTGTAAAATGTCATTCTTTCTTTTATTTTTTTTTTTTTTTCTTCCATTTATCCTTTAATTTTTAGATTTTTTTCTTTTCTGGTTAAAAAAAAAACAATTTATTTTTTTTTTCTTTTATTTTAATATTTTTTGATCTAAAATTTCCTTGCATTAAATTCTTTTGGAAATTATTTTTTTCTTTTTAAAATTTTTGCATTTAAAAATTTTTTTTTGAAAAAATCTTTATTTTTTTTCTTTATTGTCAAAACATGTTTTTTTTTCAAACAAATAATTTTTTTTTTATAACTTTTTTCTTTCAGTTATTTTTTTCTTTTTCCATTTTTATTTTTTTTTTTTATTCTTTTTTTTTTTCTTTCTTTTTTTTTTTTATTTTTTTTTATACTTTCTTCTTTTTTCTTTTTTTTAATGACTTTTTTCTTCTTTCTTTCTTTCTTTTGCCAGTTTTTCTTTTTCTTTTTTTTTTCTTTTTTTTTTTTCTTTCCTTTTTTTTTTTTTTCTTTTTTTCCTTTTTTTCTTTGTTTTTCTTTTTCTTTTTTTTCCTTCTTTTATTTTTTAAACTTCTTCATTCTTTCTTTTTTTTTTTTCTTTTTCCATTTTTTTCTTATTCTCTTTCTTTCTTTTTTTTTTCATTCGCATCTTTTCTTTCTTTTTTTTTTTCTTTCTTTCTTTTTTTCTTCATTTTTACATTTTCTTTTTTTTTTCTTTCATTTTTTCATTCATTGTAACGTTTTTTTCCATTTTTTTTTTCTTTTTTCTTTTTTTTTCTTTTTTTTCTTTTTTTTGATTCTTTCTTTTTTTTCTTCATTTTTTTCTTTTTGCTTTTTTTTTTTTTTAATTTTAATTTTCTTTCTTTTTTCTTTTTTTTTTTTCTTTTTTTTTTTTTTCCAATTTATTTTTTTTTTTTCTTTTTTCATTTTCTTTTTTTTTTTATTTTTTTTTTTTATTTTTATTTCAAAAATTTTTTTTTTTTTTTCTTTTTTTTTTTTCTTTCTTTTTTCTTTCTTTTTTCTTTCTTCTTTTTTCTTTTTTTTTTTTCTTCTTTTTTTCTTTCTTTCTTTTTTTTTCATTTTTCTTCTTTCTTTTCTTTCATTCTTTCTTTTTTTTCTTTCTTTCAATTTTCTTTTCCATTTTTAATTCTTTCTTTTTCTTTTTTTTTTTCTTTTTTTTCTTTCTTTTCTTTCTTTCTTTTTTTTCTTTTATTTTTAGCTTTTTAGATTTTTTCTTTTTCTTTCTTTCTTTTTTTTTTTAATTTTTTTCTTTCTTTTTTTATTTTTTTTTCTTTTTCTTTTTTTTTTTTTTTTTTCTTCTTTCATTCTTTTTTTCTTTTAGTTTTCCTTTCTTTCATTCTTTTCTTCTTTCTTTTTTCTTTTCTTTGTTCTTCTTCTTTCAAAATTCTTTTCTTTCTTTTTTTTTTTTTCAAGAAATCATTCTTTCTTTCTTTCTTTTCTTTATTTTTTTTTTCTTTCTTTCTTTCTTTAACTTTTCTTTCAAAATTTTAAATATTTTCTTTCTTTTCTTCCATTCTTTCTTTCTTTCTTTCTTTCTTTTTTCTTTCTTTTTTTCTCTTTCTCTTTCTTTTTTCTTTCTTTCTTTTTTTTTTTTCTTTAAGTTCTTTCAGGTTTTTTTTGTTCTTTTCGCTTCTTTCTTTCTTTCAAGAGAATTTTTTCTTTTTTCTTTTCTTCTTTTTTTTTTTTTTTCCTTCTTTCTTCTTTTCTCTTTCTTTAAATCTTTTTCTTTTTCATTTCAGTCTTTTTTTTTCATTCTTTTCTTTCTTTTCTTTCTTTATTTTTTCTTTCAAAAGTTTTCTTCTTTTTTTTTTCTTCTTTCTTTTCTTTCTTTTTTTCTTTCTTTTTCTTTCTTCATTTCTTTCTTTCTTTTTTTTCTTTCTTTTTTTTCTTTTTTCATTGAGTTTTTTCCTTTTTTTCTTTTTTCTTTCATCTTTCTTCCTTTCTTTCTTTCAAAAATTTTTTTTTTTTTTTTCTTTCTTTTTTTTTTTCTTTGTTTTCTTTCTTTCTTTTCTTTCTTTCCTTCTTTCTTTTTTCTTTCATTTATTTTTTTTTTTTTTCTTTCTTTTTTTTTGTCCATATTCTTTCTTCTTTTTTTTCTTTCTTTTTTTTCTTTCTTTCTTTCTTCTTTCTTTTTTTTTCTTCCATTTTTCTTTCCTTCTTTCTTTCCTTTTTTTTTCCTTTTTCTTTCTTTCTTTCTTTTTTCTTTTTTTCTTTTTATTTTTTTTCTTTTTTTTTTTCTTTCTTTTTCTTTTCTTTTTTTTTCTTTCTTTCTTTCTTTTCTTTCTTTCTTTCTTTTTTTTTTCTTTTTTCTTTTCTTCTTTTTTCTTCTTTTTTTTCTTTCTTTTTTTTTTTTATTTCTTTCTTTTTTTCTTTCTTTTCTTTCCTTCTTTCTTTCTTTTTTTCTTTCTTTTTTTCTTTCTTTCTTTTTTTTTCTTCCATTTTTCTTTCCTTCTTTCTTTCTTTTTTTTCTTTCTTTCTTTCTTTCTTTCTTTTCTTTCTTTCTTTTCTTTTTTTTCTTTTTTTCTTTTTTTTTTCTTTCTTTTTTTCTTTCTTTCAGATCCTTCTTTCTTTTATGTTCTTTTTTTCTTTTTTCTTCTTCTTTCTTTTTTTTCTTTCTTTTTTTTTTCTTTCTTTTTTTTCCTTTTTTTTCTTTCATTTTTCTTTTCTTTTTTAATTTTTTCTTTCAATCTTTCTTCTTTCTTTCTTTTCTTTTTCTTTTTTTTTTTCTTTCTTTCTTTCTTTCTTTTTTTCTTCATTCTTTCTTTTTTTCTCATTGATTCTTTCTTTCCTTAATTCTTTCTTTTTGTTTCTTTCTTTCTTTCTTTATTTCTTTCCTTCTTCTTTCTTTTCTTTCTTTCAAAATTTCTTTTCTTCTTTCTTTCTTTTCTTTTTTTTTCTTTCCTTCTTTCTTTCTTTCATTTCTTTTTTTCTTTCTTTTCTTTCTTTCTTTCTTTCCTTCTTTCTTTCTTCTTTCTTTCTTTTTTTCTTTTTTTTTTTTCTTTTCCTTCTTTCTTTTCTTTTCTTTCTTTTCTTTTCTTTTCCTTTTATTCTTTCTTTTCTTCTTTCTTTCTTTCCTTCTTTCTTTCTTTCTCTCCTTCTTTTCTTTCTTTCCTTTTTCTTTCTTTCTTTTCTTCCTTCTTTTTCCTTCTTTCTTTCTTTCTTTTTTTTTCCATTCTTTCTTTCTTTTTCTTTCTTTCTTTTTTTTCTTCCTTTCTTTCTTTCCTTCTTTCTTTTTTTTTTTTCTTTCTTTCTTTCTTTCCTTCTTTCTTTCTCTTTTTTCATTTCTTTCTTTCCTCCTTCTTTTTTCTTTTTCTTCCTTTTCTTTGTTTTTCTTCTTTCTTTCTTATTTCTTTCCTTTTCTTTCTTTCCTTCTTTCTTTCTTTTTTCATTTCATTCTTTCTTCCTTTTTTCTTTTCTTTTTCTTCTTTTCTTTCCTTCTTTCTTTCTTTTTTTTCCAAAACTTTCTTTCCTTCTTTCTTTCTTTTTTTCTTCAATCTTTTCCTTTTTTGTTTTCTTTTCTTTTTTTCTTTATTCTTTCTTTCATTCTTTTTTTGCTTTTTTTCTTCTTTCTTTTTTCCTTCTCTCTTTGGGACTTTTTTTTTCTAGTCCTTTTTATTGTTTCATTATTTTTTTAATTTTTATTTTTATATTATATTTTCTTCCTATCAATCAGGACCATAAATTTTGTCTCATTATTTTCATTTTTAATTTGTTTTTTTAATTATATTCTCATCGATTTTCTATATTTTATGAAAAGTTTTCTTTCATTCTTCCGTTTCTATTTCATTCTCACTTTCCTCCTAAGAAAAGAAATAACTTTTTTTCTATATCTTTCTCGTTAACTTTTTTACATTCCAATCATTGTTCAATTTCTTCTTTCATTCTTTCTTTCATTTCTTCTTTCTTTCATTTTTTCTTCCATTCTTTCTACGTTTTTTTCCATCTTCTTTTCTTTTTTTCATTCTTTTCGTTTGTATCATCATTTGCCGCTTTCTTTTTTTTTATCCTATTTTCTAGAACTCATTTCCAATCACTCCTCTCGTCATTGCCATTGTGACTATATTTTCCACGAAACAACAATTTTTCTTTCGCCACAAACATGAGCCGCTGATGATTTATGCAAAAAATGTGAAAATTAAATTACTGACAACTGGAAACTATTCTCAATTGCGCCAAAACCGTAAATATCGCCAGGGGTATTCTTAACTTGTTAGGTGCATTATATTAAAAAATAAAAAATAAAAATAAAAAAATATATAAAAAAGAGCAGCATTTACTTTTTTTTTCTTTTTTTCCACTTCTACCTTAGATAATTTTTGTAAAAAATATCCCCAGTGATTAGTTCAAACGATGCAGTGTTACTTAATTGAAAATATCGAGAATTTCCGACATCTTCAAAGTGGCTTTTACAGTCTTAGTATGATTGCTACCATTTCAGAAAAAGCAATGCTTTAGGGCGTTCGAAAAGCAATGACCTTTTATGGGAATGAAAATTATATAAATATAAACGCCCTATTTTTGCTAACTCCCCTCACTATTCTGTTTTTTGTTTTTGTTTTTTTGGGGGTTTTTTTTTTGCTTTTTTTTATGATATCACCCTATGCAAGGTAATAATGTCACTACGACACATCTGGTTACCGAGTGTGAAAAAATTAAGAAAAAGCCGAACTATTTGTAAGGCGTGAGAACAATAAAAGAGTAATCAAAAGACAGCAGATAACGATAGACATTATATTAAAATATGTGAATATCAAAGTTGGGTGGAAAGTAAGGAAGTTCTAAACGAAGTGTGAGAAAACCATTTGTGGAAAGAATTTATGTTACCTCTAGCCAACAATTGTAAATTGATGAGACCTCATCACCACTCTAGTACTGCCCTAAATTCATAAAATCTAGGTGCCTTGACGAAGAGCGATGTCTATTTGTAAATATTTACAAAATGTGGCACAAGGTCCAAATTGGAGAATGGAGTAAATGCTGGTCTTCTTTTGTCTTAAATTTAAACTTAGCTAGCCACCAACACTGACCCAAACATACCACAATATTCCTTACACCAAAACAACACATTCTAACTTACCTTTCTTACTACATTCACCATAATACCTCATTGTCTCGATGAAAATCCTAACTAGTCCACATATGTACAATTCACTGTCCGTGGCGAAGAGCTCAGCCGAACAGTAGCCATGGAAATATTTATCGAAAAGGTACAGGGAAGCAACGGCTGTAAGAAAGTGACTGAAAGAGTCGATATCAAGAATATTCCTGATTTTTCTTTGGATTTTATTAAGACTCTCTGAAAATGCAGGGTTTGCAAAAGACAAATCAGGTCGAAAATGGAGTACTACTGCAATACGTAGACTGGATCAGCTTAGTTTTTACTTTCTTCTCTTGACAAGTTGTGTATAGAGACCTGTGGGTGATGAATGATATTCCACCATAAAACCCATTTTCCACTATCGAAACGTTGTAAGTCTCTCGCTATTTCTATGGTTAACGTTCAGACGGGCTACATTCCTTAGTTCTACCAATTCTAACACCACAACTCGCCCCGCCGCGTACACTGAGGCCAACTATCCTCCTTACATTAGTTTTTTATTAGTAAGACCTAAGTTCTTCTTAAACAGCTTCATCGCACGAACTTCTACATTGGGGAACTGATTTCCAAGTGCATGCTTTACCGACAACTTGAATCTTCACGTCTAATGTTAATTGTTATCTTTCGCACAGATTCTCATAAATTGCCCCTCATGTATTTAACCAAACGATAACTACCTCGAGTGGCTCTTGAGCGTTGTATAGCGTGAAAATTATTTTAAAAAAACAATATTAAATCTATTTAAAAGAGGGTGGACAAGAGGTAAGTGGCATACTCCTCTTCAGAGATAACCTCCTTTAGATCCAAGTCTCGACCGATCTTTGCCTGTACTTCAGAACAATATTTCTCCAGCTGGAGCTCGAATTCAAACTACAATCTAAGAATACGGACAGCACCGTCCGTCCAACCAAAAAGCCTCAGAAGAGCGACATCCTTCAAGGCACGTAACCGCAAGCCGGAAGACTTGTTGCGGTTACTCTTGGCCTGTGTGACTTTTTCGTACCGGTCAAGTGCCTTTTGTACGACGTCAATGTCGTTGCGGCGACATACGAAAATGGATACATCATCGGCATACGCGGAAACCCTGGCGCGAGACCAACCAGGAACAGAAATTTCACGTAGGGCAGGACTACTCGCCCTGTCCCTAAGCCGGATAAGGAGAGGCTGTAACGCTAAAGGTAAAGTAGCGGTGGTAGTGGGCAACCCTGCGAGCCGACCGAGACAGCGCTTCATTCACCTGTACCACAGTACTGGGGACACGATACAGGAATCTAATTCACTTGAAGAAGTAGGATTTGAATCCGGCAGGACACCAACCAGTTACTAATGGTTGATCCTGTTAAATACCTTGAACTGATCCAAATTGATCAGCGCGGCTTTCTCGTCGTCTTTTACACCCTCGTACGGAGCAGATGCAGGTTGCCCTGAATTGTTCGGCCCTTCACAGCACAAGTCTGCTAGGGTTCCAAAAGAATTTCGGCAGCTGACTGCAAATGCTCCGTCAGTAACTTGGCCAAAATCCTTAACTCTGTGTTTAGCAGAGTCATAGTCCTGTAATCATCTAATGCCAGCTCAC
>CAHIKZ030004372.1:1487500-1609996 GCA_903632075.3 Acanthosepion pharaonis | reverse complement strand
GACTTAAATTCATCTGTTCGAGGTACCAGAGAAAAAAGTCGTATATAGAGAAGAAATGGGCGCCGCCAAATATCAACATTGTTGCTCTGATTATTTTATATAGTCGTGTCTAAGCCTATCTCATGTATAGTGCGACCCCTGGAATTTTTGTGAAAAATTTGATCTTCTCATATAGCTCGTGTATAACATATCAAGATACATCGATAGGCATGAACGGTGAACACATAAAGCAAGTCGACGACTTCATGTTTCGGCGCTTCGAGGTGGCGTAATGGTTAGCAAGCTTGTCTCGCTAGAACAATTACGAATGAGTGGTGAGTTCGATCCTCACTGGGTGCCACTTACTTTCGGCCTTGTGCCACATCCAAGCTACGCTTGGAAAATCACTAGACGACTTCCAATATTGCCTCTACTGAGAATGGTTTCAGCATCCGTCTTTAGAAAAGCCTGGGGAGCGCTTAATGAAATGAACAAAATTTGGAAATCAAATCTACCAAACCGAAGAAAAACTTTTTCTCAGAACTACAGTAGAGTCGATCTTTGTATATGGCTCCTAAACCTAGACACTAACAGACAAATTGGAAAAGAGGCTAGATGGTGCTTACACACGAATGCTTCAAGCAGCACTAAACAAATCCTGGAAAGATTACCCAATAAAGAAAAGAGCTCCATAGCAAATTAATCCGCCAACAAAGACTAAGATTTGTTGGTCAGTGTTGGCGTTCTACTCTGGATATCATCCCAGGGAAAAAGAACACAAGGTCGACCAAAGAAGATGTACATTGACGATCTGATTGAAGACATGGGATGCAGACTGGGTGATCTTTGAAATGCAATGAACGACAGGAATGGATGGAAATAGCGTGTCATGAAATGCCGAGCTTGCTCGACATGATGATGATATCTGGCAAATAGCACCGTTATCCTGAAGAATTTCTCCGTCTTAGTAGTCTGGCAGATCAGGCTATAATAAACTAATACAGAGCAACGTCGGTTGTCGAAAGTCTCACATGACGAACAAATCGGTTTTCAAACAGCATATTCGATATGAAAATACCTCGATTAACGAACAAAATTTCGGTTGTCGAACAACGCTGCCAAACCAAACCTAGACGAGTTAACCCGAACAGAATCATTTCATAGTCGACGGCCGTGTTAACTGAAAAACAAAGAAAGAGCTGTATGACAACCTACCTCTCATCAGCAATTCAATACGTCAACGAAGACTAAGATTTAAAGTTTAAAGTTACGGATTATCGATCTTTTAAAAGTTACGGATTATCAATCTTTTTCGCAGTTTACGGATTATCAATTTTTTTTGCAGATTACAGATAATCAATATTTTGCAAGTTACGGATTATCCATATTTTTTGCAGATTACGGATTATCAATCTTTTGAAAGTTACGTATTATCAATCATTTTTCTCAGATTACGGATTATCAGTCTTTTACGGATTGTCAATCTTTTTTCAGATTAGGGATTATCAATCTTTTGCAAGTTACGGATTATCAATCTTTTTTGCAGAATACGGATTATCAATCTTTTACAAGTTGCAAATTATCAATCTTCTTGCAGATTACGGATTATCAATCTTTTCCAGGTTATTTTTAAAGCATTTTTTGGTTAGCGATGATATTGATTTTATGATACAAGTCCTACTATTTAATCCATAGCTGAGAGGGGGGCTGAAAAGAGGTAGATTCATACCTTTCCCAATGGCATTTGCTCGTAAGTGAATATAACGAACTTAATTGGAACTGTGACTCGGCTCGCCGACTTACAATTCCGAGCCGTTATCCATTACACCACCTGCACATCCAAGCTTATAGCACCTGGTATTCCAACGCGGTCATCCATCTAGGCACTGACTATGCTCAACGTTGCTTAACTTTGGTGATCGGACGATATGGCCGTAAGCCCGTGTAATGAGTATTTCTCTGAGTAGATTTTATTGGTAGAGGTGGACGTTAGCCTTTCCCGAGGCGATGAAGGGAAATCTACTGGAGGTATATCAGTCGGAATTTGAACCCAGTTTGCCCATTTCAATTCCAATTTAACAGTCGTCGTCTTCGTCTTCTTTTTCCCTTGTTCGTTCAGGATGTTAGCGATTATAGCTCTTCATAATTTCCTGTCCTTTGTAATTCTTAATAAATTGTGCCTTTTTGTTATTTCTCCTAGAACTTGTTTCACCATCCATTTACATGCATGTGATGCGTCGCTTTCCTTTGACACTCTTACCTTCAAGCTGGTCCTGTGAGTATCAAATTTTCCAAGCACTTTTCCCTTATTATATGCCCTAGAAATTTCTACTGTCTCATCTTGATGTTAAGTATAAGTGCCTTTTTTTTTTGTTTCCAATTTCATTAAAACTTCATTGTTGATCACATGTTTGATATTCTCGGCATCATTCTGTAGAATCAGATTTTTGTTGCTTCAAGGCGTTTCTTCATCTTTGAGAAATTTGTCTAGCATTCACTGGAGGACTGATCTCACGTAACAGTTCAGTAGTGCTTTCTTTGTTTTTAACGATATTTTTTCCTTGTGTCTTCATACTTTGAAAAGCATTTTGAAAGGCATATCTTCCGCTATACCAGTGCGTCTTCGGATATCTGTGAGTTTTTACCAAAATCTGTTTGGAAATTGCATAAACACAATAATCTTGTTTTAACTTACAAAAGAGATTTGTACGGGAGCCTAAAACAAGATTATTTTCTTTCTTTCTTTTTTTAAATAACGGAGCCAAGTGACCCGTTATTTTTTTTTTTATTTGTATTATTACTATTTCTGGCACGAACCTCGCCCGTGTTCCACTTTTCAGATGTAAATAAGCATCATTTAATTCAATGAAGTCATTACCATCTGGTTTGGGACGACGATGACTTTTTCTTTTTTTTCTCTCTCTCTCTCTTTATCAAAATACGAAAACGTCAGTCGTGACGTTAATTACCAGACTCGCAAACGGACGAATCGTATCGCTCCTTCGCCAAAGGTAAGTTCCAATCCCGGGTTATCTTTTCCACGTCGTACAGGATTAATTTCCTGGTTCAGTCTGTTTGTTACCGGAGATGAATATCGGTAAATAATTGTTCTTTTTAAGGCATTTACGTTTCTCTAATATTAGGAGTTAATTTGTGAGAATCTACGTTCGATGGTGAAAAGAGCTATCAGTAGCTGATGTTCGAACACACGAAATGGAAAATACGATCAACAATGCGTAAGGTATTCGATGATATATAAAACCCAGCCCACCGGCATAAAAGACCCTCCCATTTCAGAAGAGAATATTAAGAAATGCGATTTTCATGCTGTATAAGAATAAAGTAGCAAAACATTATAACTGAGTACAAAATCAGAAAGCATTTTTATAAAGCTACACGCTAACACCTTTTTCACGGTGGAGTAATTGATAGCGGCTCGGAAGGATGAATCGGAGGGCCGTTCGAATTTCAGTCGAATCCATTTCTTTCACTTACATGCTAATACTCTTAGGAAAGGTATGAATCCTCTTCTTCTCCTCCCAGCTATGGGTATATTGATCGGGTTCTTTAGCTTTGGATGGAAACTGGTCTTCCGCAGAAAGAAATGGCAACCTACTGCGGGAAAAAAATCTACCTCGTCAGTCATGTATCGAAAGATACATGATCGCCTAAGCGTGTATCACGCATGGAACATAAGTCACTGAAATTCACTTACGTGTTAATACCCTTGGGGAATGTATGAATCCTCTTCTTCCTCCAGCTGTGGGTAAATAGATTGGGTTCTATAGCCTTGGATAGCAACTTGTCTTCCGCAGAAAGAAATTGCAACCTACTGCGGAAAAAAAATCTGCCTCGTCAGTTATATATCGAAAGATACATGATCGCCTAAACGTGTATCACGCATGGCACATAGCTGATCACTATAGGAGACATGCGATTATAGCCCTCCAAAAATTCCTTTCTCTTTATTATACATGAATTGCCAGGTTTTCTTGGTAAAGACGGTGGATTAATTTCCTATTTCCCTTCGTTTTACTTCTCTTAGACTGGTTGCCACCTTGAGTGGCTCTTGGGCCTTGTTTGATTTTTGTTTGGTTTTGTTTAGTGGCATATCTGCACCTCTATTTGTTATTTAATACCGAAATCTAATTTCGAACACTATTTTATGGCTTCAACTAAATACAGAGTGTTTCAAAAACAATATGCCCAAATCATTACACTGTTTTTTCAGGTCTATAGCATTGTAGTGGACTGAATCAGTGGTTATTTGATAGAGTAGTTATCAAAGTTTGATTAGGTGTCAGTTTCACCGCTGTCGTTAGTATAACTTCCGGTGCAGCTACAAACAGGACAAACCTATCTCGAAATGCTCCAAAAATGGCTATTCACTTTACTGCAAGCAGATTCGAATGACTTCATTTTTCAGCAAGATGGAGTACCACCCCATTGGCATCTCAGGGATAGAGCTTATCTGAATGAAAACGTGCCTCAGCGATGGATTGGGAGGAGAGGTGCTAAAGACCTTGCTCTCTGTGCTTGGTCTACTAGATACCCAGACCTCACTGTGTGTGACTTTTTCTTGTGGGGGTATGTTAAAGACCAAGTTTATGTTTCAGAACTTCCAGCAAGTATCGATGACTTGAAAAATCGAATAACAGCTGCAATCAACACGGTGGACCGTGACATGCTGAGGCGCGTTTGGGAGGAATTCTCATATCGGCTTGATGTTGTCCACGCTGCCGGTGATGGCCACATTGAGCACTTATAAAACATGAAATGAAACTTCAATGTATATATAACACATGTGTTCATGCTAGAGGTTTGTAATTGTTTTCGTTTTTGACATATCACGTGATGATTTTGGTGTATTCTTTTTGAAACTCCCTGTATATACTAAAAATAGGTATTGTTGGTAATCTTACCATAAATACTTTTTTATACTTTCATAGTGTTTTGGTTTTGTTTACGGTTTCACTATTTGCCCATAGCTAGAGTCCTAACAGGAGTTACCACCGAGGCTATCTCTTGTTACGTCAGTGTAAAAATTTATTGCTAGTATATACAAAATGTATTGCTGGAATTTTTTTTATAAAAATGTATTGCTGGTAATTTTATTATAAATATGTACAGTTGATTTTTGTTTGGGTTTCACTATTTGCTTATAGCTGGGGCCTTAACAGGTTCTACTATTGCGGGTTAGTGTGGAGCTGGAAACAACATCACTTAAGAGGTGGGTTCACGCGCCTCAAAACCTTCAATATCCTGATCCGAGGCCTTGTTACTGGATATAGGAAGACCTTGTATTGGGTCTTGTATTTCGTTGTGGCGGTAGAGAATTTAAGTAAAAATCAAAGTACCAGATATTTTCTTAACAGTTGCCTGACATTAATCTAAGGGTCGAGGCAGTGTGTATCTAATTTCATGAGCGGGAGTACTCAGGAATCATCATAGCAGTGTATCGGGGAAATTTTACTTTTTTCTCTTAGTTGGAAGGAGGATGCAGCCAAGGCAACTTGGGAGATATATCTAGATACTTTGGAACACCCTCGATGGAAACCGCCTGATCAGACTGCTTTAGCACACCTAAAAGTATTTCTAACAGAGCCCCACGTAAAAAGGTTACATATTTCTTTCATTAAAAATTATCAATATTGGGCGCACAGTTGGATGTGATTCTCGTGTACCGTAAATAGCTATAAGACTGGGCCTCATTATGGCTTACATTGGGTTTCTAAAATTTGTACCTCAGCATCACTTTGTTGGTGGCTGTACTACTACTACTACTACTACTGCTACAAATAATGATAATACTAATACTACTACTACTACTGATACTACTACTAATAATAATACTGATACTACTAATAATACTACTACTAATACTACTCATAATAATAATACTAATAATACTACTAATACCATTATTATTATTATTATTATTATTATTATTATAAGCCTCTTCAAGGTCATTACTCAGCCTGTACCAAACAAGTTAATGTAGTGTTATACCGGAACATACCTATTCTATTGTTAATAGACTCTCCCAGATATAATAAGGAGTAGTAGTAGCAGTCGCCAGGGGGCTCAGTGGAGTTGGTGGGCCAGTCGATGTCGGACATTGAAGTATCAATCACCACAACTAGATTGCTGCGTCATTAACTATTATTTTCAAGTTCCTAACGTTTTGTACGTCGAACCTAATTTAGGACCGACTTAGTGAAATACAAGCCTCCACTGTGAAACTACTCAACAATATGTAGACAAACCCCATACCCATCAATTGTTCCGTAGTGAAGATACAATTGAAGGTTTTATTTTTGCTGCACAGAACAAATGCTTGCTAAGAAATTACCAAGTACAGTTAATTGTGTTAACCCGAAATGCAGATTCTGTGATAAATATGCAGAAACAATTGACCATCTTGTACCAGCGTCCACTGAATATAAAACTTGGCATGACAGAGTGGGCCAATATCGACACTGGACAATAAGCTACTTTTACGGGAAGGAAACTGCAATAAACTGGCATGAATATCATCCAGACCTGGTTACAGAGATAGAGGCTGTAACAATTTTATGGCACTTTGCAATACACACAGTTAGAACAATCGAAAGCTAATCAAAGACCATAAAAACAGAATCGGCTTTCTTATTGACATGGCATTTCCTGCAGACTGTAATGAATCTTTGAAGATCTTCAAAAGACTATCAACATACAAGGATCATGAAATGGAACAGTATTTACATTAGTCGGACTATTGTCCTCATCTTTGTCGCCATATTTGTCACGACGTTTCGGCCGTTTTACGCTTCAGGTGGTTGGAATTTCGAACTGAACCCTTTATTTCGATCATTGGGGTAGACTGTTCTAGTTCCACGTGCCATGTTTGATGGATGTCAGATATCAGTTATCTCCTGCTAATTTTCCCTCTGAAAGTTCTCCACTGCCTTAACCAGGTATTGAACTCACCTTCTTTGGGTCTGTCACTGGATCTAACCAACGCCTTTATCCACTGTGCCATGAACGAAACGTTGTGACAAATATGGCGACAAAGATGAGGACTATAGTCCGACTAATGTAAATACTGTACATAATACCTCATCTCAGAAATATAGACAGACCATGAAATTGAAATCGTAAAAATGTGGCACATAAGGACATCAGCAATTCCAGTTGTAGTTGATGCCCTCGAATTGATTGAAAATGGTTCCAATAAACACAATGAAGGGATTCCTAGTAGCCCATGCCTTAAAGAAATACAAAAATGTACTCATAAGTAGAGCCCACATCTTACGAAGGGCTTTATCCGTGTAAAATGTTTGTGGCCTTCAGACGTCTGTCTTTTTTTCTTCTCTTTCTACAAAAAGGCTTAGTAGAAAATTTCTAACCTACGGTCTCTGGTTGGGACCTGGAAGGAAATGTGTATATAACAGAAGTCAAAGGAAATTTTACTAATACTACTAGTAGTACTACTATTACTACTACTACTACTCCTAATAATAATAATAATAATAATAATTATTATTATTATTATTATTCACGAAGACATCAATAATTGCAGTGATTGTTGGCGCCCTGGGTTTTTTTAGGAAAAGGTTCTCTTTAACCGATTGAAGGGATACCTGGCATCCTATACCTTAAAAAAATACACGAAGTAGTTCTCACAACCATTACGGTGTGCTTTATCTATGTAAAATGTATGTGCTCTTAGACTGTTTTTTTTTTTTTGTTTTTTTTTTTTTTTTTTTTTTTTTACAAAAATGCTCAGTGGAAATTAAATGAAAAATAATGCCAGTATTTTTAAGCAGGATGCATCCAGTTGAAGCCTATGAGCTGGAATCTAGTTACATGACAACTAATTTCACATCGCTTACTCTGTACCGCCAGTTTTCCTATGGTTGAAAGTCTATAATCCTTGAAGCAAGAGAATTTCTATAAAAGTGACGTGTAGATAATTAAAAAAGACAGGAACTGTTTTAAACGGTTATTTCCTTTAAGTTACAAATTGGAAGGCAAATTGCTTAATTCCATTATGATGCCATCGGTTTGGTACTTTTTACATAAACATGTTTTAGAAGCACACAGGTGTTAAGGCTTCGTTTGTGGAGATGTGTTGGTGAAACAAATTCAGAGAGATATTTTTTCAGACAACTAAACCTCAACAGTGATTACAGAGAAAAGTATATTTAAAAAAAGAAATATAATTGACATATAAAAAAAGATGGCCTTGGAAGTTGACCTGATAAGTCAAGGACTTGAAATTCTACAGACAATTAGTAGAGAAGGGATATTTAAAATTCTTCTCATTGGAATATTTAATGATTTTTGAATCATTTGCTCATATCTTTAAATCTAATAAGCATTTATTTATTTGTGTTTGCTTTCTTGTCATTACCAACGTAGTCAGTGTCGTTCTTTCTGTGTACGGCTTTTCTTCTTCTTCTTCTTCGTCTTCTTCTTCTTCTCATCATTTTCATACCCATATTATACAGCGTAACCCGGATATAAGAGACCCGGATATAAGAGAAACCCGGATATAAGAGAGATTTTCTCTGGTCCCAAAATAGAGCCCATACTCACCTAAACAAAATAGACCAAACCCGGATATAAGAGAAACCCGGATATAAGAGACTTCTTCTCCGGTCCCGACAACTATCTTATATCCGGGTTACACTGTACTTAATTTTATTTGTTATTGTTGCTTGCTTCTTCTTTTTTTTCTTCTCCCCCTCCCCCTCTTCTTCTTCTTCTTCTCCTTCTACGCAGCATTTTCATACCCACATTATACTTAATTTTTTATTGTTGCTTTTCTTCTTCTCTATCCCCCTCATTCTTCTTCTTCTTCTTCCTCTTCTTCTTCTTCCTCTTCTTCTTCTTCTCCTCCTCCTACCCTCCTCTTCTTCCTCTGTGCATCATTTTCCTACCCACATTATACTTAATATTTTGTTATTGTTGCTCTTCTTCTTCTCCCTCTTCTTCTTCTTCTTCTTCTAATTATTTTCATATCCATATTATACTTAATTTTATTTGTTATTGTTGCTTTGCTTCTTCTTCTTCATCATCCGCCCCTCCTCCCTTTCTTCTTCTTCTTCTTTGTTTAAGGCCACATCACATTGAAACACCAGTTCCCGTACGATCAGTATCTAGATGGGTGACAGCTTGGGAATACCAGCAGCTGTAAGCTTAGATATGCGGCTGGTGTACTGCATAGTAGCTCGCTATTGTTAATCGTAGAACCGATTTCCAGTTCCGCTTGGATTTGTTATATTCACTTACGCGTAAATGCTCTTTGAAAAAATATGAATCCACCTCTTCTCCCCTCAGATATGGGTTAATTAGTAAGACTTGTATCACTAAATCATTATTATCTCCCACCCAGAAGAACAGGTGCTGCAAGGTTGCTTGTGCAGGTGGTGTAATGGATTAAACGGTTCGGATTTAGAAATCGTAGAGTCGAGTTCCAATTCCACTTGCTTTCATTATATTCACTTACACGAAAATCCACTTTTCCTCCCAGCTATGGGTTAATTAGTAGGACTCAGTGTCAACTCTAGGTCATCAATGTTTGTCGGGCTCATTATAATCTTTAACAAAATATACTATTGGTGTAACTTAGACGCTAAAATGTTTACGTTACTCTAACTAAAATATATCATTTTTAAAAATCTCTGTGCATGAAATTTTAAAAAAAATCACATTTTGGTATTTTAATATTAACTGTAATAATTCTATAAAAATAAACATTTATTTAAAAAATGACAGACATGTAAGAAAAAAGAGTGAGGACAATCTATTTGATATGCGTGTCTGTTTGTTGCCCTCTTTCCATTTTTTTTATTGTTCTGTAGACTGGTTGTCAAGCCAATAATGGTTGAGATAGGAATAGATGACTAATATCATATCTCCTCAACACTACTCCAGTCACACTTCTCACACCAACCCTCGAGTCGACGAGTTAAGGCTACCACTTTATTTGATTTTCGCTGCATTTAAGTCAGCTTAAAGTTAATTTGCTCTTTCTCAAAAGATAATTTCCGCTAAAAACCTTACACTGTACGGGATATATTATTTATAATGAACATTTGAAAACAATAAGTTGAAATAAAAATGTGTTCTTTGAAAAACAGGGCCCACAGATCATTAGAGATTTCTAAAACATTAGTTATAAAATTAAAGCAAGAAATGCATTGCTTATTATGTATGTCTCTAGCTTCGATAGGGCTCAGATCTACGCAGCCCGACAAGCCACGGTAACTTAATTTCATTCTTTTTTTTTTTTTTACTTACTTTTAGTTTTCTTTCCTTCGCCTTTATTATGAACAAGATCAACGAAATATATTTCGGTGAATATTTTGCGGCACGGAGTTAAAATAATTAATTTTGGATTCAGCTGAAGTCAAGAATGAAAACGACGCAATACGAAAGATTTTTGTTGCCTTGAAATAGAAATACGTGAATGTTGACTCACTTGGGCTGAGCTCGAAAAACCCGACCCTCGGAGTCGCCATTGGTAGGACTTGTGTCAGTAATTCATTATTATCTCCAAAAACTACTTAAAATGTGAAAATATTTTCTGGTTTTAAAGTAAGCTGGAAAAGACTGATAAAACGTCATGGAAGCAAAACAATTATTATTACTATTATTATTATTATTATTTTTTTCTTTCTTTCTTTCTTTCTTTCTTATTTTTCTACCATTATTAATAAAATAGAATTTTAGTTTCATGACTAATTCTGTTTTCCCCATCACCTCATTTTCTGTCACTGTCCTCTTCATATTCGTCAATGTTATACATATCTTTCTTCTAATTTCCTTCCGCTTCAATCTTATTTTTGCTTGTATCCAGGGTGCAGCAAAAGTAACTTATTTTTCGAGCTGAGGTGGCTAGGAAGACGATCCCAGGAACTAAGACCACGAGACTTTTTTTTCTTGGAGTGGGGAGGGGGTACTAAAAATTTTGTTTACAGACTCAAATCGAAAACAATTCCTGTATTAAAACAAGCAATTTGTGATCAATTTTCTGAAATTAATGTAGTAATGTATCAAATAGCCCATAGTAAGACTGACCTTCTATTCGAACAGCTTCTTCTCAAGAACCGCTGTTTGGGGATGGGTGGACTCCTGAGAGGATGCTTCCTCGATTGCTCTAATTTCAGCCTCTTCAAGTCTAAGGTAAACCGTTATTCTCAAATACTCAGATTCTTATCTCTCGCTCTTACGCTCCGACAACAATCTCATTCAGTAAAGCCTCTACCTTGAGAGGCTCTTGGTGAGCAATTAATATAAACATGCATGAGCAGCATCGAGAAAAGTAAGAAGCAGAAACCAGTATCACGCCGTTATTGTTTTATTTTGGGACAGACTACGCTGCAGGAAATGTATAATCACATGCAAGACGTCTACCATAAAGGGCATCGATCTCACATTAGACAGTTCAGTGTTAAACCAAAGACAGTGGGAGGAGCAATGGAAGCAACCATTGATGAAAAAGAACATAAACATTCTGCAGAAGTTTTCTGCACCTGCTGCCATACAATTTTGTGTTTCCCAGCCGCCGAACACCCACTCCCAGCATTTTCAGAATTGCAAACCGGTCAACAACACACACATGCAATCTTCTATGTTTCTTCAGGATGTGGGAAATCATTTCTCTCCCCCATTACCAATCCATTGTAGCTCCTAACAATGCCTTTTTACTCTCCCTCCCACTATTAGGTTGGTGCAAAAATAATGACGTATTAATGTCGTTTTTTGACGTTAAAATACGTCAAAAAACGACATTATTACGTCATTATTTTTGCACCAACCTAATACATGTTCTATTTAAACAAGCTCCTTAGTTTTTTCTTGCCTTCAATATGTCCCTGTGAGTGTCGAATTCTCCAAGCTCTCTTACCTCATTTCACTTCTCTCTTTCTGATTAATGTTGTTATCCATTTTCCTTAAAATCTCCTCGTTACTTCCTTTGTCTGTCCAAAGTATTCTCATTATCCTTCTGTAGAACCAAGTCTCTGCTGCCTTGTCTCCTATTCATCCTTGAATTGTTCAGCACTCATTACCATATAAGAGAATTGATATTAAATCACAGTTCAGCACATTTTTTGTTTCTTACGAAATTTCCCTTTTTCTTAATACTTTGATTAGCTTTTGAAAGGCACCTTCCACTATCCCGATGCGTTTTGAAATCTCAGTGCCACATTTTCCGTTACCTATTAAAACATTTCCTAGATCAGAAGTTTTCAACCAGGGTAAAATTCCCTTCTAGAGAAGGCGGAAAAATCTAAGGTTTTCGTGGGGTTGGGAATATTTTACTCATTCTTGTTTTTTTACAAAATTTGGAGCCCATCAGGAGTGTTAAAAAAAAGTCCATTATAAAAATAATCCATGTAAATGTACAGTGATGTTCGATAAAAGTGACTCACCTGATTTTTTTTACTAAATGTTCTCTTCTCCGATAAAACGAAAGTTGAGCTAAATTCAAAGGATAAGCGATCTAAAATCCGAAGAAGAAGCTTTGAAAGCTCTTTGAATTTAGCAGTAAGTACTGTCAAGAATCCGTTCAGTATAATGTTCTGGGGATGCTTTTCTTTTCATGGAACTGGTTTCTTAAAACCTATTGAAAAGACCCTCAGGAGCGAGCAGTACAAGAGAATTTTAGAGTCTTGTCTGCTCCCTTCTGCTGAAAGGGTGCAAATTGACCCCACCAAGCTCATTTTTATGCAGAATAATGCTCCCTGTCACAAATAAAATTGATGAAGGAATACTTTGATGAGAAGCAGGTGAGTGTTATGACATGGCCGCCCCAATCTCCTGACCTCAACCCCATAGAAAACTTATGGAGCATTATAAAGTACAGGCTCTCGAGAAAGCAGTTGAGCAACAAAAGAGGATTTGATTGTGAATTTCATATCCGAATGGAATTCAATACTTGGAGATGAGATTTGCCAGAACCTAATCAAGTCAATGCCAAAAAGGGTTGAAAAGGTTATTCAAAATAAAGGAGGACCCATAGATTATTAAATATTTCGAACTATATTACCTATTATAAATAAATTAAACCTCTATTATTCTTTATTTAAAGCTGTTCGGTTATGTTTCTATTGATTTCTAGTTGCAGGAAATGAGTCACTTTTTCAGTTTTTCCCTAAATCTTATTTATATCCAAAATCATAATTATCAATAGAATACCTTAGGGTGAGTAAACTTTTTTTTACTAGGTGGTCAGGAAGGGGTCTTTATATTAAGCTTAAAAACAATAGGTGGGAAAATTTTAAAGTAAAAACAAATCAGGTGAGCCACTTTTATCGAACACCACTGTATATGTACTAATATTTAAAAAGAATGAAGATTTTTAATAATATACGCATATTATTTGGAATGCACCTTTTAAGTCGGATAACGGAAATTAGGGATGATATTCAGACATATTGTAGAAAAGATGCATTGGGCTAAAAAGGTTAAGAACCATCGCTTTATATATTAATTTTTCTGGATTTAATGCCTCCTTTTCGCGCAAACAGCTATTAAAACACTTCCTAGATATTTAAACTTATGTACTTGCTTATTTTGATATCTTCTATTTGTAGCTCGGACATTGTGCTGTTTTTCTTGTTTATCTCATACATTCTATCTTCTTACAGTTGATGGTTAGTCATTTCTTCTCATTTTTCTTTGCTTTCCAATCTAGGAGTTCCTGCAGCTTACATTCTGTGTTTGCTATCAACCCGGGATCTTCTGCCTGTCTCGTTAAGACTGACCAATAATAAATCTTGTTCACTGTTCTAGTACTCTTCGAATTGCCTCGCTGAAAAGGTTAAATAATTCTGTCGTGAATACCTACCCTTGTCTTGCATCGTTTTCAATCTTTCTGTGCTTATGCAGTTTATTTTCTATCCGTACGCAGACAGTTTTGCTCTCAGTATAGTGATTTTCCAAGCGTAGCTTAGATGTGACACAAGGCCGAAAGTACGGGGCACCCAGTGAGGATCGAGCTCACTACTCAGTTGTAATTGTTCTAGCTAAAGCTTGCTAACAATTACACCTCTCGAGGTGTCTTTTTCCTTTCAGTATATGTTCTATATTTTTCTGATACTAGTGTACCCATGCCGTCAAAATTGACAGCAAAAAGGAATGTATTATAAGTTATATGTATTATAGTGTAAGTAATTTTCGTTTAATCCAAGTACAATTTTGCAATTTAAAATAGTTCATTGTTAACGATAATAATTGAACAGAGTACAATTTATAAACACCCCATGACAGATATCCGTATATTATCCTCATCAATGTTACATATTTACAACAAAAAAAAAATTGTGCGTCCTGGGTATGACGAGAAACTACATCCGCGTCCAGGGTAAGACGATAAACTACGTCCAACAGCAAGGCCTCTTAATTGCTGGTGTTCCCAGGTCCATCTTCTGTCTTTCTAAAAACGGTTCTTTTATTGTCTTTTCTTGGCCCTAGTTTTCTCATTTCCTTCCACTCTCAGAAAGCTCTCCTATCCCAGTAGCATTATCACTTCCTTGGGGTGAAATAGTTTAAAAAATATTCTTCCATATATAATAATAATAATAATAATAATAATAATGGACTCTCCCGTCGGTTTCGACGTATGAAGATCTAACAGCTTATTGATTCAGTTATGAAATTTTGTGCGATAATGTTAAGTGGCATTTAAGACCCGCTAGTGATTTACAAAGGAGGCGACATAAGGAGCAAGTGTGAGGATCGTGAGATGAGATCACTGTTAGATTGGCTGACCTTTTAGATCTTGCTCTCGCTTCTTGAAGATGATTCAGACAAAGCAGGTTGAAAATTGCTGAATCCACGAAAACACGTTGATCTCCATTCTACCCGCTCCAAGGCTAAGGGCTCAAGGGTGTTATGTGATATATTGACTGCTGACAAGTTTGGATAAGAACGAATCAAGGTAAACCGCCAGAAAACCCACACAAGTGATTTGATTGAAGTGGTGAGGGTTTGTGCAGAACCATCCACACTTTTTGGAACTATTGATACACTCAGTCGGTGCAAATAAATGTCACAAGTCAATATATCATATATCATATATATATATATATATATATATATATATATATATATATATATATATATATAATGGATTAAGACGAAATTAGACAATTTTTATATTTTATTTACGCAAATGCTCTGTTTTTAATTAAACAGTATTAATTACATTTACCGGCCTGAATGTTCGAGAAATTTCGTAGAAAATATGCGTTCTCTTGGCTTTCCACAATTTCCTGTCCTTTTAATAATTTTATCTCTTTCCGAAACCCTTCTCCGCCATCCAAACAAACACAGAAGTAAATTCCCCCTCCCGGCACCAAACATAATGAAACATGCATAAATAAATACAATTTTAAAAGTAAACCAATTTGTCTGATCTGATGATCGCAAAAAGCGTGAAACCAAGGGTCACAAACTCATATCCATAATAATATGAATATATATATATATATATATATATATATATATATATATAGAAAACCACGGGTTCTAAAAAAGAAAACGTGGTTTTTTTTCTCGGTCTTCAAAATGGAAGCGACACAAGAATCAACGAAGAACAGACACAAGACGATGGCTTTTTCAAAATTAAACATTTATTTATAAATATATATATAACTTGATGTGTAGACCTTTAGTCTTGCTTCAAAATTCAGCTTGACATCTTTTGGCCGCAATGTTCCTGGATTCCTCCTCTTTCGAAGAATTAATTTGTCTTGCATTGATTAATCACTGGTCGATAACTTTCTCCCATCTCTCCGATTTTTTTTGCCCAATTAGTCCATTGTTCCCTTCGACGTTTGTTGGATTGATTTTTTCCTTCCCGGATCTCTTTTACATTTAAACGTATCTTCCAAACATTGTCTGGCGGGTGGAAGAGAGGATAGGATTTGTGATGTCTGGCTGATCATTTGAATCGGAAGCAGGCCATATCTAACCATTTAACAGTAACGCCTATATGGTTAATGAAATCGTCCCATGAAAAATTAAAATGTTCCATTTTTGAAACATGGTTAGAACTGTGTGAAAAAACATATTTTAAATCAATTAATTTATAAATTTATATATATATATATATATATATATATATATATATATATATATATATATATATATTATCTTCAGAACAATGATGAAATATTTTTTTTATTTTAAAACTTCAGAACATTTTATCAAGGAAAAATGAGGATATAAAGGTAAATTAATAATTGCAGAATATAAGCTCAATAAACTTATTTTAATAAAGAATAATTATATAACATTCGAAAAAAATAGATGATCAAAAACATCAGAACGATTAATAATGGTTACATCATATCCAAATGAAAATAGCGTTCATAATTCATTAATACTTGATGTGTAGTTTACAAATAACATCATTTTTGCTACGTGAGCGAATTAATGTCAATATCTCCCATTCTCCTTTTAAATTAGTCCATACTTCGACGTTTGTTGGAACTCTTTCATTTACTTCCAAACATTCTCAATAGGAGGTCCTTTGAGCACCATCCATAACAGAAATCCTCCTCAGAAAGAAATGTCTTAACAAACACTATCTTGCTTAAATACAGCTCGTTGATTACTTCTCAAATTAGGTACTCCAATATTCTTTGTATACAGTGTAACCTAACAAGAGGTCCCGCACCATCTGTTTTTGTTTCTCCTCCAAATTTAACGCTGTTTTTTGTGTGCTGAGGCAAATATTGTTTCTTAGGACTGCGTCGAACGAACCTTCCCCCTTCACAACCGAACAGGTTAAACTTTGACTCATCACTGAAATGAATACAATCTCACTGTTCTTCTGTCCATATGACGTGTTCAGTGGCAAATTTCAATCGCCTCATTTGATTCTTTTTAGAAATGTAAGTCTTCGTAGAGGCTACTTGACTGTTCAGATTTATTTCATTAAGTCTTCAAAAAAAAAAAAAAAATGAAATGGATTAAATCCGACAATTATTTAATATATTTTCTACTTATACGTTATTTTTGTAGATAAAATTTATTTAAGCAAATACTATGTTTTGAATTAATCAGTATTAATTACATTTACCGGCCCGAAATATTTGCGTAGAAAATATGCGTTCTCTGAGAGGAATAGAACCTGCATGCCTATAAAGAAACCGTCATTTGATCTGCCATTCTATACTATTTAGCTACAGAGAAGCGTCTGATTAGCAAAGTCAAAGTTACTGTTTTTAAACACACAATCTTCAACGGCTCTCGAATTTATTGTTGGACTTAATCCATTTCACTATATACTGTCATTGTTTACGTTACGATACCTTTCGTGAGCAGATATGATAAAAAATAACGTCTAAACAGAATAATATATATATATATATATATATATATATATATATATATATATATATATATATATATAAATTAATTGATTTAAAATATGTTTTTTTCGCTACACAGTTCTAACCATGTTTCAAAAATGGAAGCTAAAGGCTCTGAATTTACATTGAGCACTATTTTGTAAAAATAAAATATCTATAAGAACACAAGATTATATATCTTACTGTTCTTTTCTTTATATATATATATATATATATATATATATATATATATATATATATATATATTGCTGTGTGACATGTCCCTTGAGGGTCAAGGTGATCATGGCTCTCCACAATTTGCTGTCCTTCGCAACATTTACTACATAGTCTGTTATCGGTTGGTAGGTTATACGCCGTTTTCCTCTGTCCCTCTTGTCTTCAATCTGTCCTGTGAGTATCAGATTTTCGAAGTCCTCTTTCCTCATTATGTGTCCTAGAATTTTTAGCTTTCTTTAGTTGATCTTAAGTATAAGTTTCCTTTTTGTTTCCATTTTAGCTAAATCTTCCCCGTTTCTCACATATTCGATTCATATTAAACTGTCTCTTCTGATCTTTAGTATGTGCCATACGTGATACACGCTTGGGCAATAGTGCCTCTTACGATTCATAACTAACTAAGCACAATATTTTCTGTGGTAGACCGGCTGCCAACCAAGGCTATAGAACCCACTTTACTCTGCTATTCAACCCATACCTTGAGGAAGCAGGGATGCATTCATACCTTTCGTAGATAGAAAAGCCAGCTAAGTGCTATAAGTGATACACGCTTGGGCAATAGTGTCTCTTAAGATTCCTAATTGTTTAAGTACAAGGCTTTCCAGCAGTAGGTTGCTATTTCTTTCTGCGGTAGACTGGTTGCCAACCAAGGCTAGAGGACTCAGTCTCTCCTTCAATTCAACCAATAGCTGGGGGTGGGGGAGAAGATATAGAGTCATACCATTCCCAAGGGTATTTGCACGTAAAATTTAATTTAACGAACCCGACTGGAATTCGAACTCGATGTTAAGTATGCGTATACTTTTTGTTTCACGTTGTTCATGTTTGGTCAATGGTATTCTCAGCATGCTTTTTTTTATAACTACATTTCTGTTACTTCAAGTCTATTTTTTCAAGTCCTTTCTGTCGCATTGTACCTGTGAGGAGATTGTCCAGCATTCACTGCCATGGTCGAGGAATGACCGTTCAGTACTCTTTTTTTTTTCTTGGTGTTTTGCTAGGTCTTTCCTTGTTCTTCGCCGATTCACCATGAGAATTATAAGTGCAAAACTATCCGTTGGCGAATGCTGTCTAGAATATTTGCATTTCTTTTCAGATTGAAAGACGTTAAATGCTAGCTGTCGGCTAATAGAATCAATTATATTCCGTTTATGACAAGAGCCACAAAAATCTTGATTCTAAATTAAGAATTCTACCATTTCAACAGTCCAGATTTCAACACTAACTCCGAGCAATGGAATTAACGATGCTATTTTTCAATGGTTTTTGCTTACAGGATTAAACTGTCTAAAACAATTTCTGTCAAGCCCGGACGTATTACGCAAGAGCCTCCGCATACATTTACGCATGGGTATTTAACAAGATATGAGAATTGTTATATCGTAAATTTAGTTAACAGGATGATAGAATTAACAAAACCGAGGTCGTTATATGTAAGGTAACGTTATCAAATTTAGGATCTGAGTGCTTGTGCATTTTGCGTGTATATATATAAGAGGGTCGGTCAAAATATAGTTCTCTGTTATTTAAATAGAAAATATTTATCGTAGATGAATGCAAATCGTAGCAAAAGGAACACAAAATAAAAAAATTCAGGATTCCATAAGTAAATCTTACCAAAGTTTTTTTTTCAATTCTTGTACGAGCGTCGGTCAAAAAATAATGCCTGTTTTTCTTCGAATACAACAGATTTACTAGTAGAAAATGAACACAAATTTTTCAGGATTCCATGTATAACTTTTAACAAAGATTATTTCTTTCTCAGTTCTACTACGGCATTCGGAGAAAAAGTAATGCCAATTCTCCAATTACAATAGATTTAATAGCAGAAAGAAAACAAAAAAACATAGTAAAATAAACAGAAAAGGTTCAGGATCCATAACTAATTCTTAAGAAAGTTTATTTTTCTCAATTCTGCTATGAGAATCCGTCAAAAAGTAATGCCTACTCTCCAATTACAACAGATTTAATAGTAGAAACAAAAAAATAGTAAAACGAACAAAAGATTTTCAGGATTCCGTAAGTAATGCTTAACAAAGTCTATTTCTTTTTCAACTCTGCTACGAGAGTCGGTGAAAAAGTCTCAGAATGTCAGATCTAGCTCTCACTAAAATCCTCTTAATTGGAATGTTCCATACTTGAATGGTTGAACTTATTGGTTGTTTTTATCATCCTGTGTAAATTTCTCTTTTGCCCATAACTTCTGTGCTAAAGCAAACATACATATGAAATAATCAAGAAAATACTGTCCTGGTCTGACCTGAATGCAAGCAAGTGACGTATTCACTTTAAAAAAAAAAAAATTCACCCCATGCAAGGAAATAAGCCATTAAGACGTAAGGGATTATTGAGTGTGAGATTATATGAGATTAAAAACATTATTAAGGTGAGAGAAGTCTAAAAGAACAGAAATTAGTATTGCATTTTGAATATTAAAGTTGACCGGAAAGCAAGAAGAGTTCTACACACAAGAAGTGCGAATTCTAACAGATCGATTAGTAGAAGCACTGAAAGCATACCAAAAATGAACACAAAAGAATCAAGATTCCTAATCTCGGTTTCGGCAAGTTTTCCTTCCTTCGGAATCATGGAAATTCACTTTGGAATGTAGGCATGTATATCCGTCTCGTAGAAGTTTCTTTGCTTTTTTTACGCAGCTATATGTGCGTTTTGCATATTTAATCTCATCATTATTGGCGCCTGCTTTATGGATGATGCAAAGTCAGAACTTACAAGTATCGTTGTCTAGTTATTGCTGATTTAATTGACAGAAAAATCGGAAAGAGAAATCGGCAAACCGTGGTCGAATTCCAGTCGAGATCGTTATATTCACATTCGCACCACAGGAGAAGTATGAATCCATATCTTCTCCGCAGCTATGGGTTAAATAATTGGGCAGAATAGATTCTTTGTCTGGTAACCAATATTAGAGAAAGACAACTATGAATTCAAGACGGTATATGGCCTTGGTGAGGCATATAATCAAATCAGGCCAAAAATGGAGTACTGTTGGCATATTTGGACGGCAGCTACCCAGACCTCACCCTCACTTGATAGAGTTAAAAAGCGTCTCCGATCCCTTGTGGATGACGAAATATTCTCCACCTTTCAAACTCTCTCCTACACCCATATTCTCTCCGTATTCCATCGGTGAGAAGTAAGTTTCACTCGAACAGATTTTTCCATACTACCAACACACAATGCACAAAAATGGAGATATGTTTTAAAAGGTACAGAGGTCATAAAAAGTAAAGAACAAAGACCTCCTCTTACTTCTCACTTTCTCTGAGCAAGCCTAATTATCTTATTACCCTTTAAGCAGAAGAATAATTTCTCCACAAGTCCAAGAAAACTTTGATTACAATTACGCACCAAAGTCAATGGTTAAACATTGGAAAACATGAGGAAAAAATGAATCCCTTTAAATAATATGTGGAATTAACCATTCTTCGCATAATGACGGTCGCAAAACTCGAAACACGTTTTGTAAAATATATATGAAATAAAGTATAATATATATTTTAAAAATTATAACCAAACACATTTGAGTCTTCTCTCTTCTCTTCAAAATATACAAATTTCTCTCGTCGAAACAACTATAACCTCTCCCTTATATATATATATATATATATATATATATATATATATATATATATATATATATATATATATTCAAGAAAGAAATTCGGATAACTAACACAAAAAAAAGAATGTCTCATATCGAGAATATTTAATATCGAATAACATAAAGGAGAAAAAATTAATTATTTTTAATAATATGTGGAAATATCCACCCTTTACTTGTTCTCTCGTTGGAACTACTTATAACCTCTTCCTTATATATATATATATATATATATATATATATATATATAATAGAGCTCAATGCAAAAACAGAGCTATAATTTTTATTATAGGTTATTACATTCGACACACATATTATTACCATATTAAATGCATTAATGTTTCGATGCAACATAGCATTTCATCAGGCGGTAAATCATTTCACCACCCCCAGATGAGATGCTATATTGCATCGAAACATTAATGCACTATATATATATATATATATATATATATATATATATATAGTTTTGTCTACTTATTTTTCATAGGATCCTCTTGTAATTAAAATTGAAATTTTCACAGGTACTAGTTTTTAATATTATTATTATTATTATTGCTTTTGTTGTTGTTATTATTATTAGTAGTAGTAGTAGTAGTATTAGTAGTAGGAGTGGTAGTAGTAGTAGTAGTAGTAAATAGTAGTTCTGACCTTTTTTCACGTAAGTCAACATAAGTTAAGTATTTGTAATTTTAAGTGTTTTACCCTTCATATTCTCGCCCTGTAATATGTTACTGTAGATGTCAATGATATTGATGTTGAATTAAATTCTAGGGCAATAGCTTCATCTCGTGTTAGTACCACTTTTTTGTAACACAGCGCAAATAAAACCTCACACCTCTCATAAAATCAACAGCATCCCAGCGAACGAGCAAAAGCATTTCGATACGCAAAAGTAAGCATAAGAAATACCCGATTTTACGGTGAATATCCAGCGTAGAGAATGGTTCCCTGCTGGCATTATTCCAAAAATTATTTTGTGTAGCATCTTCATCTTTGTTGAATTCTGGAGGTTCTAGAGCTCTCCAGTGTCCAGAGATAATGAATTGTCATTATTATACAACGATTTATTCAGTGTAGCAACTTCATTTTCACTCATTTCTGGAGTTTTTAGTTTTGTCCAGTGTTCAGACGTAAAGAATCCACGAATTATTCGGTCTAGAATTTTCTTTTTCGTTGTTTACTTGAGTTTTTAGCCTTGTCCCGAGTTAAAAAATTGTCATTATTAAAACGAATTATTCGATCTACCATCTTCTATTTCTTTCATTTCTGGAGTTTTTAATGTTGTATAGCGTTCAGAGATAAAGAATTGTCAGTATTCCATGAATTATTCGGTCTAGAATCTTGCATTTCTTTCATTTGTGGAAGTTTTAATATTGTCTAGTGTTCGGATATGAAGCATTATTATTATTATTATTATTATTGCACAAATGTAACTGCTATGCTGAAACATCGTTTCTTCTCAAGCATGGAAAATTACGTATATACATCTATATTTTTTTTACTACGGTACACTCATTTTTGAAAGGTACTCGCAGGGCGCAGTCAAGGGTTTCTGGATGTTTGATCATTTTTATTCATGTGAGGTTTTAGTTGCTTTTCATAACAGCTCCTCAGCAGACATTTTTGACAAAGCAAATCAAAAATCAAAATTAAGCACTTCGCAAGACTCGAACTCGCATAGCGTAATTAATGAGCTTGAGTGAATGGATAACCGAATAAAGACAAAGGACGACCACCTTTCTTCTTCTTCTGCGTGTCCATTCAGGACGTTGACGATTATGGCTCTCCACAACTTCTTACCTTTTGCAGTACAAAGTTTGTATTTTCATCATTCCTCACGCTACATGTTCTGACAACCATTTACACAATCTTCTTAGGTAGGTTACTCGCTGTTTCCCTCTGTCTATTTTGTTTTCAATATGTCCTGTGAGTGCCAAATTCGCCGAGCACTCTTTTTTCTCATTATGTGTTATAGAAACTTCAACTATCACTTTCAGATTATAAGTATAAGTGTCCCTTTTGTTTCCATATTCCTTAAAACTTACTCATTACTCAAATGTTCTGTCTATGACATTCCCAGCGTCGCGTTCTGAAAAGATATGTCATATAAAAGAAAGTCCTTTCAAAAGCTACTCTGTGTTATAAAATTCGTACATAGCTCATAGTTGCTGGTTAGTAAGTATGTAAAGAAAACACTGAAAACAAAAGATAGGTTTAATCAAATGAAAAAATGTATTGGGAATATGATAATTCAGTGAGATAGTCGTTCGACTGACAAGCGCTAAGCCTTTGCGATCTACATTTTGCTACTGTTCCATAAGCAGACGTTTTACTCACAGCGGACGGACATAAAAAAAAATACATAGAATCAAAGAAGCGGTATTTTGAATCAATTCTGTAAAGATTTATTTTCTGTTTTAATGACTTTATTTTTATTATTTTTATCTCTAGCTTGATGTCTACATATCGGATGTCTTAATATGATCTTTGTTAAATTTAACATGGTACTGACGATTTCAACAATAAATATTTATTTCATGTTTTTAATGGCCGGCCTATTACTTTTTCCTCACTCTGTATGTCTTACTTTTTCAATAAACAAAATACGTAATTCTTTTCCAACTTCTTAAAACAGGTTATGTCAACAGAAGTAAATACACAATCCTATTCCCGCCCTTTTAGCCTTTTGTCTGAAGCAGACGTGTTGAAAAGAGCAGAAATTGATATATCAGTGAAATATTAAAAGAAAAAAAAATAATGGCAACGTAAAAACTCTTGTTTCCATCATAAGTAAGATTCTGAACCGATGATGATAACTGATTTCCTTGGCTTAATTACGAAATCGCAAAGTTTAATTCTGTTCTTTCCACCACCTTCCACTAAAAAGAAAAAAAAATACGGTAATATGGTGACTTACGTTTAACGAACGCATGCCCTTTTTCCTCATTCTTTTAGCTTTTTCTGTAAAGTACACATATCAGGCGGCGAAGAAAGTGAAATGTCGACGGGTTTTGAACAAAAATGGCGTCTTTTTCTGCGATAAACATCGTATTTAGTTTATGTCACGAAAAGAAGCACCGAGAATGGAGTAGATAAATACATCATCATATTTTTCCTCTTAAGGAGAGATACAAATGTGTCCTTCGAATTGAATAAAGAGCTAAAATGTTGACTTTAAAAGGTCACTACAATGAATGACTTGCTGCACTAAAAGTGCTTGTCACTCTTCCATTTCATTTCCATTTAACAATAACGGCTGTGACAATATGAACAAAGATAATCGGTCTGCCAACTGACTGAGAGAATTCCCGATTTCGTTCTGGTCGTGGTTCGATCCCACGATGTCGATATTTACATTCGAACAAATTGAAGTAAAAAATGAAAAAAAAAAAAAATCAGAATTCGCAAATCAAATCTTTAATCCACTAGGCTATTGGTCCATAATAAAGTAATTCAGAGTTCAATCTTTGAATCGGGCAGTTTAAACGTAAACTCAGCTGAAACGAGCAGATCAATAAGTGAGCAGTACTAAATAAGAACTAGACGAGATATCCCCTTAGTTATGGTCAACGGAATGAGAACAATTTACCCCGTAGATTAAATAAAGTGTTCAGTTTGAAATTCCCGAAATAGTAATGGTAATAGCCGTTTGTTTATTAGAAAACGTTCGTTCTTCTTTGAACGATCGGCCAATTCTACCGTCGGTTAAAATTTATATAAATATTTCTAGTAAGACAATTTTTCAGGAAAATAGAATTCTAAAGCCCAATAGCTGTTATCGTTCTTTGATGGAAGAATTCTTTCCTCGACTCTTCTTTGAATTATTTTGATTTTGATTATTACATTACTTTCGTTCCAGTTCCATGTACTATCCATTTGAATTGTTGCTCTTGTTGAAAGGACTCCAGTCCTCACAGACCGCTCCAGTAGCACCTTCAGTTATGTGCCATGTGTGATACACACTTAGGCGATCATGTGTGTCTCGATACACGACTGACGAGGCAGATCTTTTTTCCCGTAGTAGGTTGTCATTTCTTTATGTGGTAGACCAGTTGCTGTCCAAGGCTATAGAACCCAGTCTGTCCTGCTATTTACTCATAGCTGGGAGGGAGAAGAAGAGGATTTATACCTTTTCAAAGGGTATTAGCACGTAAGTGAATGCAATGAATTCGACTGGAGTTCGAACCTGGCTCTCCGATTCCTCAATTCGAGCCGCTTATGTTATCTTGAATTGTTTTGTTCTTTTATCATTGGATGACCCATTGTTAACTATTTTGAATTTCTGACTAGTATTTCTTTCATTAGAGGCACGATGGAGTAATGGATAGCGGGAAACAAATCTGCCTCGTAAGTCAAAACATATCGAAAGAACATAAAGAACAAGACTTATCCAAACAGATAACTGAAAGTTTTATAAGATCAGCGTTCTGTTTAAACATGGTCACGTTGTCGTCACGTGGACGACGCTGTGAAAACTTTCAGTTATCTGTTTGGATAAGTCTTGTTCTTATGTACATCGTCTTTGTCATGTTGAATTGATAATGTTAATTATATTTTATGAATATGTCCTGAAGATGGTTTATTAGACCGAAACGTCCGACGTTGACATTATATTAACATTAAAACAGCATAATTGCATATAAGGATTTTTGTTTGTTTTTTCCGTATATTTTTCTTCATACTGTCGGATCTATATCCATATACTTGCTTACACACACACACACACACACACACACACACACACACACACACATATATATATATATATATAGTGAGTGTATAAAAAATACTTTTACAAAATTTAGAGTGGGTTTCTCACACCAAAACAAGGACAAAATCCATATGAACATCTGCATATCCTTTATTTTTGAGTTATTAAATTTAAAGAAAGTTTACAATAGATGGCGCTGTGTTGCCGTGTAGACTAGGTTACATTTGTCATTCGTGTATATTTATGGCGTGTTTATCTTCAACGTTTAACGTGTGTGGTAGTGAGTTAACTGGGAAGTGTCTCGTTTAACAATGGCAAGATATTCATATCGTGAGCAGGCAGATATGATTTTTAGATATAGTCGCGAGAATAATAATGGACGCGAAGCTACACGGCTGTATCAGACTGAGTTTCCAGACCGAAACTGCTGTTTATCGTCGCGTTGCTGAGACAGGATCCGTGGCACCACAAACTATGGATCAAGGAAGACCGGCTGTACATTTAACAACGTCTACCGTAAACTTTAAGTTTAATAACTCAAAAACAAAGGATTTGCTGACATGGTTATAAGGACTTTTGTTCTTGTTTTGTGTGAGGAATCCGCCCCCAAGGTTTCTAAAAGTATCTTTGGAATGTATCTTGAATTGTACGTTTAACAGCGTCTACCGTAAACTTTAAACTTGATAACTCAAAAACGAAGGATTTGCGGACTTATAGTTATAAGGACTTTTGTCCTTGTTTTGTGTGAGGAATCCGCCCCCAAAGTCTGTAAAAGAATTTGCGACAATGATCACGTCTAATCTCTCTAAAAATATCCAAGTGCAAAGAACAGTCAGTTGAGATGGAATTTCAAACGGGATGGAAGAATAGGAAAGTCATACATATATCAAAACCATCGTTACAGCAGTTGTTGCTGAACTCACCTGAAATACTAAGGAATATGTTGATAGATTCCAGAGTAAATGCAGTCAACTAGAAACATTAGGAATTCTTTACTTAGAGCAGAAATACGGGATTACGTTAGAAAATCTTAACTCTCAATTAAGCCAATAAAATTGTGTATGTCTGTACAAGAAGATTACCTTGATAACGGGAATGGTAATATTGGCCGTTTCTTTATAAGGAAACAATCAACTTTCATTGACGGAGCAGCCAGTCACGCTTTTCTTCCCTTTCGGGACATCGGGATGGTATCAAAATGTAGTAACTGTTCTCCTCATCACTTTTTAAATATTTTACCCCAAATCAAAGTGATGATGATGATACTGACATGCTTCGGGTTACTGACAATGAAAGAGATTGAGAAAACTTTAGTGAGGAGAAAGGACAATAAAAGAACAGGTAGCGGGGAGATAGAAGATAGTGAATAAATTTTAGAAGAACCTTGATGACATGGAAGTCATAAGAGAGTTCTACAGGCGAGAAGTGCGAGAAAAAACTATTTGAATATCACTTATTATGGTTACATCTAGCTATTGAAACATTAAAACGGTGAGACCTAAGTGCCAGTCTAGTAGTACGTTTAAATTCATTCCTATCGAACGACCATGAAAGAGAACTCAATACCGTCCTGGATAAGACGATAAATTACATCCGCGTCCTGAGTAAGACGATAAACTACATCCAACAGCAAAGCCTCTGATCAAGAGGTTTTGATGAGCGTGGAAACACCTCTTAATTGCTGGTATTCCCACGTCCACCCTGACCCTGGGTGGTAGCACCTGTTAGGGTCCCAGTTATGGGCAAATAACCCCCAAACTGGGGTCAAAACACCATGAAAGTGTACAAATAGGTTTTAATACCAGAAATACTTTGTAAAAAAAATATTATCAGCAATAAATTTTTGAATGAAAAAATTATTACCAGCAATACATAATTGAAAAAAAAATTGCCAGCTATACATTTTTTTGAAAAACAAAGATTACCAGCAGTACATTTTGCAGAAAAATATTACCCAAAATAGATTTTTTGAAGGAAAAAATATGACCAGCAATACATTTTCGGAAAAAAAATATTACCTGCTCTAAAAATTTTCTTAACCCATTGAGGTTGATATGCCATAAACCAAACCAAACCAAACCAAACCAAACTAAACCAAACCCAAACCAAGAACTCAATAGAACAATTGACATAAAAATATGTATAGAAAAGACAGAGAGAAGCCATGTTACAACAGTGGGTAAGTAAATGAAGTGGAGAAACTAAGTCACGTTCGATAATATTAACTGTTTCTTTATAAGGAAACATTTGCCATTCATTGACCGATGCGATGTGATACTTTACGATGAAATTTATAAAAATATTTCTGTTAAAACAATTTTTCAGGAAAATACGTTTCTCAATTCTACTAACTGTTGTCGCCCTTTCCCGTGTTGATACGCTGTTTCCTTCCTAACCTTTTGTTTGAAGTAGTGTGGAATAGCAACATCTTGACCATGTCATTGTTTTCTCTTCGTGTTGCATGTGCTATACTTTTTAGTTGTTGAAGTTCTTGAAAGTCTTCTACGGTTTCTGCTATATGGTACAATTTATTGTTCGTGATTCTATCGTGTCAGTCCGCAAGATTCGATATAAAGGAAAGGATTTGATGGATTCGGAATACCAGGGGCAATAAGCTTCGATGTGCGGGTGATGTAACTGATAACAACTCGGAAAACGTACCCCCTTAGTGAACACCGAAGTGCTAGAGTAACTTCCCTACTCATCCGGTCAGGTTCCGTGTGATGTTTCTTTTCAAGCTCAAGGAGTTCAAGTGTCCTCGTTTTCCGGGCTTAAGAGCCATCAAGTGAGTCGTGACGACGTAGCTGCGGAGAATCCCGGTAAAATCCATCCAAGGGTGCATGGAGGCATGGCGGAGAAGAATGAAAATGTGCCCGATGGAGGATAATTTCGAAGGAGAAAATTTGTATTTTGAATTTGACATAAATTCTTTGCGAATTTAATCCTGTCACTTTTCTGATACACCTCGAATATTATTATATCCACAGATGATAGCCGGACACACAATATATCACACGTCCTCCAGGTAATTTGCATTCATTCCACAAGTCTTCAAATTTATTCTGATTCCTTAGCTTGCACATTCGTAGGTCTAACTTCTGGATGTCTGCATCAAATACGGAGTCATTTTGGGGATTGCCCAATGATTTTATGTATCCAGTCTACAGGCCACAATTTAATGGACAGGTTTGTAAAATCTAGGGCACTCTGTTTATTTGTTTTATTTACCCAACAGCTGTATTAACTGAACAAGATCAGTTCTTTTTTAGAAACATGGATACTTAATTAGAGTTGAATGATTTCATACCAGCCATTATTATCAGTTTATAGACTGAGGCCATCAATTGTTAAGAAGAATTGTAGATGATGAAATAATAATCGAAGTAAAAACTAGCAGAGGTTGGCATGATTTAAACTGGCTGAGGTTGGTATAATTTAAACTGACTGAGGTTGGTATAATTTAAACTTGGCTGAGGTTGGTATAATTTAAACTGGCTGAGGTTGGTATAATTTAAACTTGGCTGAGGTTGGTATAATTTAAACTGGCTGAGGTTGGTATAATTTAAACTGGCTGAGGTTGGTATAATTTAAACTGGCTGAGGTTGGTATAATTTGAACTGGCTGAGGTTGGTATAAACTTTTGGTAAAACTGGCTGAGGTTGAGGAGGTTGGTATAATTTAAACTAGCAGAGGTTGGCATAATTTAAACTGGCTGAGGTTGGTATAGTTTAAACTGGCTGTGGTTGGTATAATTTAAACTAGAAGAGGTGGGCATAATTTAAACTGGCTGAGGTTGGCATAATTGAAACTGGCTGAGGTTGGCATAATTTAAACTGGCTGAGGTTGGTATAGTTTAAACTGGCTAAGGTTGGTATAATTTAAACTGGCTGAGGTTGGCATAATTTAAACTGGCTGTGGTTGGTATAGTTTAAACTGGCTGAGGTTGGCATAATTTAAACTGGCTGAGGTTGGCATAATTTAAACTGGCTGTGGTTGGTATAGTTTAAACTGGCTGAGGTTGGCATAATTTAAACTGGCTGAGGTTGGCATAATTTAAACTGGCTGAGGTTGGCATAATTTAAACTGGCTGAGGTTGGTATAATTTGAACTGGCTGAGGTTGAGGTTTGGCATAATTTAAACTATTTAAAAACTGGCTGAGGTTGGTATAGTTTAAACTGGCTGTGGTTGGTATAATTTAAACTAGAAGAGGTAATTTTAAACTGGCTGAGGTTGGCATAATTTAAAATTTAAACTGGCTGAGGTTGGTATAGTTTAAACTGGCTAAGGTTGGTATAATTTAAACTGGCTGAGGTTGGCATAATTTAAACTGGCTGTGGTTGGTATAGTTTAAACTGACTAAGGTTGGTATAATTTAAACTGGCTGAGGTTGGTATAATTTAAACTGGCAGAGGTTGGCATAATTTAAACTGGCTGAGGTTGGTATAATTTAAACTGGCTGAGGTTGGCATAATTTAAACTGGCTGAGGTTGGTATAGTTTAAACTGGCTAAGGTTGGTATAATTTAAACTGGCTGAGGTTGGCATAATTTAAACTAGCAGAGGTTGGCATAATTTAAACTGGTTGAGGTTGGTATAATTTAAACTGGCTGAGTTTGCATTATTTAAATTGGCTGAGGTTGGTATAATTTAAACTGGCTGAGGTTGGTATAGTGTAAACTGGCTGAGGTTGGTATAATTTAAACTGGCTGAGGTTGGCATAATTTAAACTAGCAGAGGTTGGCATAATTTAAACTGGCTGAGGTTGGTATACTTTAAGCCGACTGAGTTTGGTATAATTTAATTTTTGAGGTTTGGTATAATTTGGTATAATTTAAAGCAGGCTATTCATAAAGTCGAGAAACCGAAGAGGAAAGCTTATCAGAATAAATTCTATGAAAATATTTGATGAAATGGAAAAGGAGAAACTATGTTACGGAGGTGAGAAAGTAACTGAAGCCGAGATGGCAGATTGGGACCGATAATATTGCAGATTTTTTAAAAGTTTGTGTCCTTCTACGCTTGGATGTTTGATAGTCGGGTATAAGCTAGACTAGGACAGTTTATACTTCCAGTTAGGCGACAATATACTCTCTAGTTTCCCATGTAATAAAATATACATTATGGCATCCACAGGTGATAATAGGGGACAAAATGCATCATGTATCGTCACACGTCCTCGGAGATATTTGGTGTTCTTTCTACACGGCTTTAATTCTATACTGATTCTTTGGTTTGCCTATTAGTAGGTCTAACTTCTGAGTGCCTACGGATTTGGGAAGAAAGTGTTGTCATTTTTGTTATTGGCCTTTCTTGCATTGTGGCTGTAATCTACAATCAACTATTTAATCTATAATTAATAAATTTATAAGCTCTAAAGGATTCCATTTACTTTTTTTACCAAACAGCTGTGTTAATTGAACAAGATTATATCCTTTTTAGAAATATGGATAACAGATTGTTACTGAATAAGTGCATCTCTACTATGATTAACAGTTTGTATGATTTGTTTTACGGCATATCAACACCTCAATGGGTTAGTTAATAATGACAAGATTTTTATTGCTGGTAATATTTTTTTTACAGAAACGTGTTGCTGGTAATATCTTTTTTCAGAAACGTATTGCTGGTAATATTTTTTATTTCAAAAACGTATTGCTGGTAATAATTTTTTTTTTTTCAAAAACGTATTGCTGGTAATAATTTTTTTTTTCAAAAACGTATTGCTGGTAATATTTTTCTTTTCAAGAGTGTACTGCTGGTAATCATGTATTGCCGGTAATAATTTTTTTCTTCAAAAATGTATCGCTGGTATTTTCTTTCCCAAACATACTGCTGGTAATATTTTTTTTCCAAAAACGCATTCCTGGTATTAAAACATATTCTTACACTTTCATAGTGTTTTTGACCCCAGTTTGGGGGTTAACTATTTGCCCATAGCTGAGACACTAACAGGTGCTACCACCGCGGGTCACGGTGGACCTGGGAACACCGGCAGTTAAGAGGTGTTTGCACGCTTCTCAAAACTTCCTGATCAGAGGTATTGCTGTTGGATGTAGTTTATCGTCTTACCCGTACCTCGATTATCCGGACTTGAAGTGAACATCAATGGTAACATTTCCGGACTGACGCGACAACTCATTGTAGTATTTTAAATTTCAACACAAGTTTCATTTTGTTATACTTGAACTGAAACTAGGCTTTCCGATTTCTAATTTCAAAAAGTTTTATCCATTACACCACCTGCACATCCAAGCTTACACCACCTGGTATGTTGACGTGGTCACCCATTTAGGTAATTACCAAACTCGACGTTGCTTAACTTTGATGATTGTACGAGAAAAAGTGTTTCAACGTGATATGGCAGTAGGCCAAGAAGAAGAAGACTGATTCGTTTTTGATGGCTTATCGACATTCTGCAGGTTATTTAAAGCCAGAAAATATATTTTATATTGTAAGAATTTTTTTTCGTGATAATGATTTACTGACACAAGTCTTTACTAATTGATCCATAGCTGGGGGAGAATAGGATTCATAACTTTCCCAAGGGTATTTGTGCGTAAGTGAATATAAGAAACCCAACTGGAATTGGAATCCGGCTCTCCTATTAACAATTTGAAACCATTACCCATTACACCAAAGAAAACATTCACGCTTACAGCACCTGGTATTCACCCGTCTGATTAGGCTAGATGTTGCTTAATTTCGGTGATCATACGAGATCGTAAGCCCTTACGCTTTGAAATTGAAATCACCTAGAATTTCCAATGGCAAAAAACGAAACGAAAAAGAAAGCGTGTTGTCCGTTGAAGAGAAATAAAATGTTCGTAACATGGCGCAGAAGAAAATTCGCGAAACGGAAATCATGGCGAATTATAGGGAAATCTACAGTCGATAATATTTTGAAAAAAAAAAAAACAGCAAAATTTGAAATGAAAATTAATCAATCCATCAAAAACTGTGAAAGTCTTATAGCAAGATAAAACGGAAATAAAAAGTGAAAATAACTGATTTCCGGTCACTGGTTCTATTCTTCTTGAGAATGCGTCTGGAGTACCCGCTTTTTCATAAAAAAATAAACTGGACAAAACCTTTAACAAAATGTTATTTGATAATATAAATGTTACGTTTATTTCAGAAAATGACTATTTTTCTGTATCATTTATCGATGATTTAGCTATCTAATTATCCAGGATTTTGAATTATCCGAACATATTTTGTTGACCATCGTTGTAAGGCTTCCGGATAATCAAGGATGTACTGTCGTTTGGTAAATTCATTAAATAATTGTTTGTTTGTCTTTGTTTTTGTTTTTTGCTATATATCATTTATTTCTCTGTTACGTCTGCAATTCTTTTTTTTTTGTTTCTTTGTACAAAAAGATGACAGTCAATACAATAAAGTAAAGAAATAAAGCAACCCGTTCAGAAACGGATTCCCGTATATTCTGCAACAACAATACCTACTCAGCTACTCGAAAAAGACAATAAATAAATAAAACCCCGTCAGATGCACATCTCCTTCGTAACGACTGACAGAAATAGACCCGCTTTTCATAAGGTGGTTTCTCTACTCTGGCATCATGTGATTCCTCTTTGCTTTTGTTTCTCGATGTCGCTCGATTTAGCAATGCACAAAGGCATTTCATGGCGCTCTTTGGAATCACAGCCTCTGTAGTTTCTCGCATGGCGTAGTGACAAGAAAAAAATGAGTCGCTCCACGAACCAAATAAATGTACTGGAGATCCCATTATCTAAAATTAGAAACACATTGACATTAAAGAAATGAGTATATCCTTGGTAAACTACCTGCATATTTATTTCTATTTCTGTGAAAAACCGAAGCGCGAATCGAGCGTTGAAAAGAAGGCTTACTTCCAATATAATCGAATAGAAATCTATGTTCATATCTCTCTTTATCTTCCTCTCATTATCTATGTTCACCATATCTCTTTCTTTCTCTCTATCTATGTTCATATCTCTCTTTATCTCACTCTCATTATCTATCTATGTTCACCATATCTCTTTCTTTCTCTCTATCTATGTTCATATCTCTCTTTCTTTATCTAACTCTCATTATCTATCTATGTTCACCGTATCTCTTTCTTTCTCTCTATCTATGTTCATATCTCTCTTTATCTCACTCTCATTATCTATCTATGTTCACCATCTCTCTTTCTTTCTTTCTTTCTTTCTATGTTCATATCTCTCTTTCTTTATCTAATTCTCATTATCTATCTATGTTCACCATCTCTCTTTCTTTCTTTCTTTCTTTCTTTCTTTCTTTCTTTCTTTCTATCTATGTTCATATCTCTCTTTCTTTATCTAACTCTCATTATCTATCTATGTTCACCATCTCTCTTTCTTTCTCTCTATCTATCTATCTCTATTCATATTTATCTTTACACACACACACACACTCTCTCTCTCAGTCTCTCTATATACATCCTCTTTTTTTCTCTCTCTCCTTTCATCAATGTATATGTATTCATTCCAATGTCTATTCATATCTATCTATCTATCTATCTATCTATCTATCTATCTATCTATCTATCTATGTGTTTATGTCTGTTTATTCATATCTATTCATGTTCATATCTCTTTCTCTATTTCATTCTCATTGCCTATCTATCTGCTCTCACTATCTTTCTCTATCGATATATATTCACCCATTCACTTTATCTATATTCAAACTATATCTTTTTCTCTCTCACCCTCTCAAGACATGTTTCCATCTATTCATATATAACTATTCATATATATATATATATATATATATATATATATATATATATATATATATATATATCTGCATCTATCTATCTATCTATCTATCTATCTATCTATCTATCTATCTATCTCTGTTTATGTATCTATCTATTCACATCTATCTATCTATCTATTCATATCTAGCTATGTTCTTAGACTCTTTAATTAATATCTATTTTAATGTATTTTTAGAGTCTTATCTTAACTAGAAAGGTTATATGTTATAAAAACCTAATCTTTAATTAATCGAAATGCATTTTCATATCATATCTGATTCAGTAACTCTTCTAAATGATTCTTGATGAACAAATTATGCAAATTTGGCATTCTTTTTTTAATCCAAAAGAATCCTCTATATTTTGAGATTAATGACTTTAATGTATCCTCGATCCATTCCCCTGATTGAGTTGCCCTTTTGAATTTCAGTGCCCAAAGAGGTAAGTAGTTTTAGTTAATTCTTCTATGTCTCCCCCTACCTTGACATGGATGGTCTACATCTGTGGATCGAGCACTTGGTTCAGTTCGGAATACAGTGAACGTTACCAAATGCTACCGGCGCCTTGAAAAGACCTGAGCATAAAAAAGGACTGAAACGATTAATAACAACCAAGATGAGTCAAATAGTTCAAATAAATCTAGGTACATGTTTTTAAGATTAATAACAACAACAATAATTATAAATACAGTGTAACCCGGATATAAGAGACCCGGATATAAGAGAAACCCGGATATAAGAGAGATTTTCTCTGGTCCCAAATTAGGGCCCATACTTACCTAAACAAAATAGATCAAACCCGGATATAAGAGAAACCCGGATATAAGAGACTTCTTCTCCGGTCCCGACAACTCTCTTATATCCGGGTTACACTGTAATAGAATATGAAGGTGACAGTTCTGTCCCACATAGAGACTATATGTATGATTTTATCTCGATCTCACGCTTTTGAAGTTGGTTCTTCTAAGGGAAATCCAACTGATGGAAAAAAGAATAAATAAATAACAGCTTTTGGGGTCAGGTGACACTAAAATCGGATATCGATGATTTCCGGCCACAGATCAATATTAAAAGTTAAAGTTGGAAGTGGAGAAACCAATTTTGGTCCTCCCCTTGGATAAGAACGGGCTGGGTGGTTCCAATACCGCCCGTTCGTGTAGTCAGCTACGTGACGTAATATTGAGATGGGCACAGTAGGAGGAAGAATCGAAAAGAAGGGGTGATATATTAGCCCGACATGACAGAAGTTGTACTAAATGTCACCCACCCGAACACCAAGACCATGCAAGTGAAAACTTGAATAAAACACCTAAATCTATTGGAGACAGTGTTCGAGGCCACATTTCTCTCCGTGGCGTTTATTTTCACATTTTGTTTCCGTGTTATCTTGCTACGTTTCCCAGTTTTTGGTGTATTGATTCGTTTTTTTAAAGACTTATCAACCTTCTGGAGATTATTTAAAGCCAGAAAATGTTTTTAGATTCTAAGATTCTGTTTTAGATAATAATGATTTAGGGATACGAGTCTTACTAATTAATCCATAGTTGGGTGATAAGAGGTTGGTTCATAACTTTCCGAAGAGTGCTTACGCGTAAGTAAGTAATAAAAAACCCAACTGGAATTCGATCTCGGATCTCCTATTAACAATTCAAAGATATTATCCATTATACCACCCGCACATCCAAACATACAGCGCCTGGTATTTCTAAACGATCACTCATCTAAGTACTGACAAGGCTCGATGTTGCTTAACTTCGATGATCGTACGGGAACTGATGTTTCGACGTGATGTGGCCTTAATTCTTAATGTGATATTCTTAAGTAGTCACTCATCTAGATACTGATCAGGCGCGACGTTGCTTAACTTCAGTGATCTTACGGGCCAGTTTTTGGTGAACATGAATAAGTTTAGAGATGCAACATGCTACTTCATTTGTCCGGTCAGTAAAAAGCTTGGTGTAGGTTCGATTGTATGTTTACACCAACGCTAATTTCAAAATCAAACTTATACTTGTAAAATACTTGTTCACTCGTTGTACTGGGGGCTTGGGAGATATAAATCTTTAAAAAAAAAACAAAAAAACAAAAAAAAAAAAACAATTCAGGTCTGGCGAGTAGAACAAGGAATTTGTAACTTTAGGCCAGTGGTTTTTAAAGTCTTGTTTTTTTTTTTTTTTTTTTGAGTCACAGACCTCTATAAGAACAGGCCCATTATTGAAAGTTAGACAGACAAGCCGATATTTACTATCTGATTGCATTTTTCCATACTGCACCCTCATGCAAACACATCTCTCTTAAGCCAGCCACGCTTGAGAGAAATTGTGGCGAATTAAATCTCACCAGTACATGAGAAGATAATGAAACCGTGATAAACGATGGAAAATGAGATTTATCACTTGCTCTTACAGAGTGGTAAAAGGATAGCGGTCGTGCAGAGAATGAGACCACACGTTTAAATGGTAAACATGGATCCAATAACAAGCGAAAAGTGGTTGACAGTGTAAGTAGTGTCTGGGTGCGTTTTCATTCAAGCAGTGGATAGGATGCATTTTCTTTTGTGAGAATACTGTTTGATAATCAGGACTTTGATAGTCTAAAGATTCAAAGCTTTATTCTTAAATGGCAAGCATTTCATATATAGGAGTTCCAATCACGCCCAAAGCAGTTTTTGTTATTACTTAAGTAAATTGGTCCACTCGTAAAAAATAGGGAAAATTATTCCCCGAATATTTATTGTAGATTAGTATTTATTAGACCTACTTCAAGGCGCAACATTTGTCATAATAAAAATAAAGAGAAAACTCCATAATATAGACACAGTTTAAAATCGTTCCCTGACTATATGCAAAGTTATTAGAACCTATTTTTCTGCGTACAGAACAATTTTTTTACAAAAAAGATTTCTTTTAAATGAAATAAAGCAAAGATGGATATAAGCTTTATTTCATTTAAAAGAAATCTTTTTCCATGGATATATACGTTTTTAATTAAAGAAATATGCATAAATTAATAAAAGTATGTATCCGTTTATTTTTTATTTAAGATAAATAATTATTATATCCCAATATTTGTGCATATGTTTCTGAAAAAGAATCTTCCGCAGATGAATTTAAAAAAAATAGTTTTTAAAACTTCAGAAAATTGAATAAACCTATGCCGTTAACAATGATGATAACTGTTCCAAACTTGACATATGTAACAATTTAAATCCAAATAGTTCGGTGAAATGTCAGGGATCTACCTGAAAGTGAATTTATACTACCAGCAGGCTATACTTGTAAATCGAATTAAAAAAACAACAATATCTTTCGATTCTAACAAATGTCGTGACTTGAGGAAGGTTGAATGAATGTTAATTTGCAAATATTATGACACGACATATTTTCCCCTATTATCATGGGTGGATCAGTCATTATGTGTAGGCTTTAAGAAAGCTTTATTCACTTGAGAATACAAGGTCCGCGTATAGTGTCCTTTTATAGTCCCAGTAAACATAAATACTCTCTCAAAGAGAAGAGCAACAAAACAAGGGGAGACCATTCTTGATTATTCATAACACAGCCTATTTCAGACGTGTATTTCAGATATGTAGCGATGAAATGAAGCATGAACAAAAATGTCAGTGAATATGTTTACCGCATATATATGAGTATAGTACAAGATCTTATTATTAGTTTTTTTTTGCAAAATATAGAAGTCACACTATACGCAGGTATTTTGTTTTAGAAGCGGTTAATAGCATGCATTTTCGGTGACAGGTTGTACTTTCTACTCGTAATTTTTTTCTAGAGGTATCAAATTTAATACAAAAAAAAATTCCGAGGTTGCACTAAACATAAAGTCGGCTTTTACACGAGTATATAGGGTAATGATATTAAATATGCATAATATAAAAATATTTTATCTGAAATTCGAAAGATTTTATGCTTACGTTATGTAATGTCGTCACCAGATCTCGGTATGACGTTAAATGTCTTCCAATATGGCGTAAGCTACGTGTTAGACATAAGTGGTCAAGGGACAATTGTCTTTCTGCCATAAGTAGCAGGGCTTGGAAGAAATAATCAAATGGCGTTTGAAGATAAAAAAAACAGACGTCTTTCTTTTGCACGAGAATTTTTAATTTAGTCTCCGCTGAGCCAAAACAACCTTCCCAGTAAGATAAGGAGTTAGACAATGGTGTTGATTAAAAAAAAAAATAGGCTGGCTTTTATAGGGAAAATAATTCGGCCATTTCAGATAAGAATTTTCCTTTCGTCTGTTGTTTTCTGCTTTGTACTTTAACATTTTTTTTTTATTTGTCCCATATTTTTCTCTTTTTAATTTCCTAGATTCTTTTTCCCCCATTTTCATTCTTTCATTCTTCCCATTTTTTATTCCTTTCTTTTTCACATCTATACATTTGTTTAACATCTTTTTTTTACCGCGGTTTTCATCCTGTGCAAGGCCCGAGCGCCACTCAAAGTAGAAGGTTACAGAGTAAGAGGCACAGCTTATGCAGATGTATGTGGAAGATAACGGTTAACGCTAGATTTGAACGGGTTAAGATTGTAGTAATCGGGGAAGCAACCTCTTGGGAGTCGGTTCCACGGAGCAGCATTTCGCAAGAAGAAGCTGTTTGAGTAAAACTTACATCTGATTAATAAAATATGAAGTGAATGCGGGTGGTTGGCTATAATGGGTGTGGCATGGTGGGTCGAGCCGGTGGAGCTATATATATATATATATATATATATATATATATATATATATATATATGTGTGTGTGTGTGTGTGAACATTTCTCAGAGTTAACCCGTAGAAAAGACAATATTTATAAATATAAATGACAATTGAAAACTGTAGTTATTGCTGACGTGTTTCGTCCAATGTGGACTTTCTCAAAGCAAAAAACGAAATGAATTTAATTAAAGAATATATATAATAACAAAAAACAGAATAACGTCAGTTATTGTCACGTGTGGAGAATATTTCTGATGCAGGCATTTATAAAATAAATTGCCCAAACTGTTCATCCCAATATATTGGAGAAACAAGTAGAAATTTTTAAAAACACATTTATGAGCACAAAAGAGACCTCACAAAAAACAACTTAGCTAATGCACTAGTCATACAAAGAAATAAATTCAACCATAATTTTGATTTAAAAAATGCTACACTCATAAAAAAGAAAATAACTCACTCAGAAGGAAAACTCTAGAGAGTGCTGCCATAGAATATTACCCAAATATTAAACTACACCCAGGGTTTTCCCTATTTCACCTTTCTTAACAAAATTACTGCTCCCTCGAACAAACGTACACAACAATATCGTAAAATCAAAAGAAAATTGTTGAATCCGTCAACACAGTTATAATGACAATATTTTCCACACGCGACAATAACTGACGTTATTTTCAGTTAACAATATGAAAATAGCGTTCTTTACATTCCTCCAGTTGCTAAGAACATTCTGTTTTTGTTATTATTAGTTACGTTCTTTAATTAAATTCATTTCGTTTTTTGCTTTGAGAAAGTCCACACTGGACGAAACGCGTCAGCAATAAATACAGTTTTCCTATTGTCATTTATAGAGAGAGAGATATTTTGTAAAACCTCTTCCTGCCTTCCATCAGCAAGGCTGATGCTAACCCCTAGGAGAATAATTCGTTGCGTCTTCTCGAGCATAAACTCTCCGCTGATATGAAGTGGAAAGATTATAGTGAAGCCCTTGCTAGGTCTGAGGCTAAGAATGTATGTTCTCATTGTCATGCTCGACAATTTTTCCATCTTGGATCTATCTTACAAACTCAAAAGTCTACCATTCGTCCATGTCATGAATATTGCATCCACATAAGGTCCAGTTGCTCATCTCGAGATTCTTGATGAAATCGAAAGAAGAATCTGAAATATTGTTGGTAGCGGCTTCAGTCACTTACTGTTGTAGAGTAATTTTCACAGTGGAAGCTTGTATTTCACTAAGTCGGTCCTAAATTAGGTTCGACGTACAAAACGTTAGGAACTTGAAATAATAGTTAATGACACAGCAATCTAGTTGTGGGGCTCATACTTTAATGTCCGACATCGACTGACTCACACAACTCACTGAGCTTCACTGGCGACTGCTACTACTACTACTTATCTGTGGGAGTGTCTATTTACAATAGAAATAGGTACGTTCCGGTATAACACTTACCCACTACTGTGATGTATCTTTCCTGTGATTTTTCTATAAATACTTTCATGGTAATTAAACTTTACGCTATGGTACCAAGACTTTATGAATTTAAGCACAGTACTAGATCTGCGGCCAGGTCCCATCAATTCACTGTTGAATTGGATAGAGGTAACCTTAAGTTCTATGCTAACAGTTTCTTCCCTGGCTCTTCTCGCTTTTGCAACTCTCTTCCGGACCAATGCTTTCCAGCTAACTTTGAGCTTCAAAAATTTAAATTCATTGTCAGTCGCCATCTACTGTCCTCTCGATTACTCTTCTATAGTTCTCGCTTCTTATTAATGTTTCTCCTTTTTGTTATTCCTCCACTCAGTGACCCCTTGTGTCTTAGTGGCTTTTCTGCTTTGAATGGGTTGATATTATTAAAATAAATATATCTAAGAAAAGATAGCTTCATAAATTTCGAAAGGATATTATGTAAAATTAACACGATCTGTCTCGCCTGGATTTGAACATGGCTCTTCAATTCCATTATTTGCACTGATAACCGTATTTTTTTTTAAACCCATACCTCCGCAAAAACGATACTTGCTACCTTTAGTTGTTTTGGAAAACTTTTCCTTGAACCTTGACACATTACGATTAACGGAAGAAAAATCAAAAAACAAAAACAGGCTGTTATTTCCTTGTGCTTTTAATTAATAAAGCACTTATAACTATTTTCACATCTGTTTAACGATCTAAGTCATTACCTTCATTGGCGATGACAAGGCGTGTAACATTTGACAGCAGGGAAACGTTTTAAGCGAAGAAGCGACTACGTCTACGGCGAACTTTCGAGTATTTCAAGTTCTGTGATTGGTTGTTCGCCTCCGAGCGTCAAAACAACTCCTTTCAACATATTTGTACTGACACCTGTTTCAAGACATCTCTATACACTGAGATAAAACATCCATTCATTTCTAACATTTATTTACATAATGTTTTTACTCATACTTCATGAGATTCGATTAAAACTTCGCTTTTGAACATTATGCAGATGTTCAAGTAATGAAGCCAGTGTCGTGCAGCTTTGTATCAGATTAGGGGGCGTACTCTTAAAAAATGAATCTATGGAAGTACTCCTTTGTAATTAATTTGTTACAATAATCCTGAGTAACGTTCTACCCGACTACTCATTTTTTATAGTCCTGGGGCAGTAGTCCTAATGAATAAACCTATAGTAGTATTCATTTGTAATGAATCTGGGACATGACTCCATATTAATAAAACTATGGCAATTGCACTATTTATTGTCGGACTATTTATATTCGAACTCTGACCTTCTTCAGGTGTATATCGATCTGGATAACCTACATCGAATTACAAACTTTAAAACTTTATTGTTTACACTAGTCATATTCAGACTATTGTGCACATCTTTCTTGTTTTTATTACAACCTTTCAGCCGTTGTGCCTTCCGGCCTTCCTCAGGTGTATATCGATCTGGGTAACATTTTGGGAATTCCAAACTGAACCTTTTATTATTTACAATATTTATATTCGGACTATTGTCCACATTTTTGTTGTTCTTATCACAACGTTTCGGCCGTTGTGCCCTGCGGCCTTCTTCAGGTGTATATCGATCTGGGTAACCAACAAAGAATTCCAAACTTAACCCTTTATTATTTACACTATCTATATTCGGACTATTGTCCACATCTTTGTTGTTTTTATCACAACCTTTCGGTTGTTGAATATTGATCTGGGTAAGCAACACAGAATTCTTTATTTAATCTACAGGGTGGAAAAATAAAGAACTCGGAGAATTCCAGTGAGATATCTTTATACATTTCTAAGATACAACGGTTCAGAGTTTGATCTAACAATTGGACAATTTTGCTGTTACACGATTCGGAAAATTTTGCTGTTACCCCCGTTATACAGAACAAAACAATAAGCTAAAGCTTGAAAGAGGAAGTTAATTGATTGCATGTAATAAATTTTTCAAAAAATACATAGGAGAAACCCCATGGAATCTAAATGGAATACTATATGAACACAAAAGGGACATTTTAATATTACAAGACATTTCATCTCAAGGATGCTGGAGGAACTTTATATCGGGTCCCGCAAGCCTTCCCTGTGTAAACAGCGTGAATGTTTGTTGGGGCTCGCTGTTATCTGTCTCTTGCTCTTTGTGTTCATTTTTTCCCTCTTCATTACATATTTTTCTGTTATTTTAATATCTAAGTTAAATCTCCCGTAGAGACCTGAAGAGCAGGAGCAAAACCAGTTGCTTCGCTTTTTAAAATGTCTTGTAATATTAAGATACACACTTTCATTTCATATATATATATATATATATATATATATATATATATATATATAGTCCTGTCGCCTCTGAGTGTTGACTTCAATGTTCACTTTTATATTAATATTTACATAGTTCTATCTCTGATATTGAGTACTTTATCCCATAAATATAGCACACCTTAAAACTATATATATATATATATATATATATATATATATATAAGTAACGAAAATCTTGGTAATCAGTATGGATAATCCCAAGGAGTATGAAAACCTGAGAGCTCAATGTTAATTCAGAGCGAATAATTTAATTTAAAGAAAAACAGACCACTTTAAGGCTCCATTTGTAATAATATATTTCTCAGAGAATTTTAATTTTCTCTGGATCTTCAGACTTCACTTTCAAAAGGTGAAACGAAGAATGAATTTATATATATGTATATATGTATAATGTATATAATATATATATATATATATATATATATATATATATATATATATATATATATATTTATACAAATAAAAAAATGAATTTATATATATATATATATATATATAAATTCATTTTTCGTAAAATGTATAATGTGTATCAATATATATATATAGATATATATATATAAATTATAAATTAACTGATTTAAAATATGTTTTTTCGCTACACAGTAATAGCCATGTTTCAAAAATGGAAGCTAAAAACTTTAAATTTAATTATATAATTAAATTAAAAAAAATTAGTTTCGTTTCATCTTAAAGCGAATATTGGAATAACTTATTTTAAAATTTACTGAGTTTTAAACGCACATATAAATTTATAATTTACTGTTTCCAAGGATACAGAGAAGTCCAATGATTCAGTATACCAATACAATATATCATCTATTGAGAATCCAGAGAACATAAAAATTCTATATAGGTTGCACAAGCCATGAGTTCAAAAAACGGTTCAATTAACACCAAACTTCATTTAGGATAAATAAATACATAAATCAGACATCGCTTTCAAAGTATTTCTGGTACTTAAAAGAACCAAATAAAACACCTACAGTAAAATGGAAGTTAATAAGAAAAGCTAGAATATGTAGGTCATTAAATGACCCATGTCCTTTGTGCATACATGAGAAACTATATATTATTAAGTTTATAAAAAATAAAAATTTACTGAATCAGAGAAATGAAATAGCTATTTTTTGCCGTAATTGTCAGAAATTTTACTTAAATAATATTTAAAAATAAAATTAAAAAATGTGAGCTGGTAATATACATATTTATATTTGATATGAAAAAATAATTTTAAATAATGTAAGTAATTCTATTATATTTACTTGTTTTTAAAAAAAGAAATATAGTCTATTTAGTAATTCAGAGTAAAAATATTCTAAACTTGTAGTTGAATAAAACGCATTCTAACACAAACAAACCTAAAAAGAATCTTCAAGTATAAAAGTAAGAAAAAAAATGCCGAAAAACTTATTGCCATTAATAAAAAAAAAAAACCCCAGGCGACGTGAATTTAACGGATGTCAGAATTCGTTGGAAAATGCACCCCTACCCTCCCTAAACTTAACCTCTTTTTCGAACGTAACTCATAATTGATACAACAATAGTTAATAAAAATGAACACGCTACCGCCTCTGTATGAATGATTGGATTTCTCTGTATCCTTGGAAACAGTAAATTATGAATTTATATGTGCGTTGAAAACTCAGTAAATTTAAAAATAATTCATTCCAATATTCGCTTGAAGATGAAACGGAACTAATGCTTTTAATTTAATTATATAATTAAATTTAAAGTCTTTAGTTTTAATTTTTTGAAACATGGTTATTACTGTGTAGCGAGAAAATATATTTTCAATCAGTTAATTTATAAAATGTTATGCTCTGTAAATTTACATTGAACACTGTTTTGTAAAAATAAAAATAAAAATATCAATAAGAACACCGGATTATATATCTTACTGTTCTTTTTTATATATATATATATATATATATATATATATATATATATATATATATATAAGAAAAATATAGTCTTAAGGGTGGTATATTTATGGGATAAAGTGCTCAATATCTGAGATAGAGCGTGTAAATATAAAAGTGAATAATGAAGTAAACACTTAGAGGCTACAGTCTCTTTCATGCTAGACGCAATCGTCAGGCCACCTTATATATGTGTGTGTGTGTGTGTGAGAGAGAGTGTGTGTGTGTATCAATATATATATATATATATTGTACATTTTGCATGAAGTGTTTTCATTAATCTTTTTTGTCATATTTGAAGTAATCGTTCGATATTTTAGCTTCCTGCCTTTTTTTTTTATATATATATATATATATATATATATATATATATATATATATATATATATATATATATATAGATACATATTGTGTGTATATATATATATATATATATATATATATATATATATATATATATATATATATATAGATATAGATATAGATATATATATATAATCGATTATCCAGTCGGGTTCGACGTATGAGGGTCAAGCAGATCAGTTTCCAGGAAACCGACAGCCTGACACCGGCACATGAGATTTGATTATAGTGGTGAAGGCATCGTGCAGGACCATCCACACTTTTTGAAGGGACGAATACAGAGACCTGGTGCACCGAATGCCACAAGGTTCCCAAACAACCCTCCGCAGGTTTTGAATTCAGAGTTGTCTTTCTCCTAGACCAGTTGCCACCCAAGGCTATAGAACCCAGTCTGTCCTGCTATTTTACCCATAGCTGGAGGGAGAAGAAGAGGATTCACACCTTTCCAAAGGGTATTAGCACGTAAGTGAATGTAAACCTGGATTCGAACTCGGCTCTGCGATTCCTCAATCAATCAATATATATATATATATATATATATATATATATATATATATATATGTTGATACGCATTATACATGAGGAGTTTTCATTAATCTTTTGTCATATTTGAAGTAATTGTTCGATATTTTAGCTTCCTGCCTTTTTGTTTATACGGCTGAATCTCTGGATACTTTAAAAGGGTACCTCATATTTCATGTCATGAGAATTTTGCAGATGCGTAAATGATGAACGTAGCAAATCATAAAATAAACCAGAAATGAAAGAAATTTGAGGCTTGTTTTCCTGGTTTTCTTTTGATGTCTTTAAAACATAAATTCTGAATTTATTTTTCACTTCCAATCTAATTGGAACCGAAAACAAACAAACGTATGCGTAAAAATTAATGAAATATCGGCTGCAGTCTTTTTGAATTATTCGATACAAATATCTCGCAACATAACAATATTTATTTCCTTTTTCTCAATGAACTGATTATGTGAAATCTAAACAATAGAAATTACTCATTTTTTCCAGTTCAACTTACATCACGCATTTGTTATCTTTTCTCGTCTCAAATTATAATAATCATAGTAACAATATATTATTATTATTATTATATTTCCTTTGCTTTTTGGTGTGTACTCATTTCTTTCCGGGTCCTGCCTAGTGACCTAAGATCACAAATGGCATCTTGGCATTTACCACTTAGTAATTAAAAGAAAGCAAAAATAGCGCGCATATTTCACATAGATAAAGCCCTTCGTAAGGTGTGGGCTGTACTCGTGAGAACAACTTTTTGTATTTCTGTTGTTATTATTATTATTATTATTATTATTATTATTATTATTATTATTATTATTTCCTTGGTTTTCGGTTTTGCCTTTCTTTCTTTACGTGGAATTGTGAAGCAACCAGTGATGATAGAACTCACTACTAAATTATACCTGATCTAGCGAGACAATCTTGCCCTCAACGTCCCAAAGTTTAAATACTTATGCACCTTTTTCTTTTTTATTATTATTATTATTATTATTATTATTATTATTCCTTTGATTTCTGGTGTGTACACATTTCATTCCCGCCCGCAGACCTAAGGTAAGAAATAGCATCATGATATTTTCCACTGACCAATTAAAAAGAAATCACATATATTTTACATAGACAAAGCCCTTCATAAGGTGTGGGCTGTACTCTGGAGAACAACTTTTTTTTGGTATTTCTACTGGAATCATTTCCAGAGAATTCGAGGGCTCCAACTACAACAGGAATTGTTGATGTTCCCATGTGGCACATTTTGGAAATTTCGATTTCAATGTCTTTTTAATTTGATAGCTTTTTGAAGATTTTCAAAAATACATTGCAGTTTGCAGGAACTGACATATCAATAAGGAAGCAATTTTGGTCTTTGCGGTCTCTAATAACAATATCTGGGCGGTTAGCTTTGATTGTTCTGCCTGTGTGTATTGTGTAGTCCCATGAAATTGTAACAAAGTCCGTTCACCATAACCGAGTCTGGGTGGTGTTTATGCCAATTTCTTTCAGTTTCCAGATGCAGAAGCATCTGGATTTTGGATATATTTCACATAGATGAAGCCCTTCGTAAGGTGTGGGCTGTACCTGTGAGAACAATTTTTTGTATTTCTGTTATTATCATTATTATTATTATTATTATTATTATTATTATTTTCTTTGATTTCTGGCGTTTACACATTTCTTTCCGGGTCCCATCAACAGGGACCTAAGGTTAGAAATGGCGTCATGACACAGATTCCACTGACAAAAAAAAAAAAAAAAAAAAAATTACATAGATAAAGCCCTTCGTAAGGTGTGGGCTGTACTTGTCAGAACAATTTTTGTATCTACTTGAGGCATGGACTTCCAGGAATTTGATTCAATTAGTCTAGTGCAATCTTTTCCAACCAGTCCTAGGGCTCCAACTACAACAGGGATTGTTGATGTTCCCATATGCCACATTTTCGAGATTTTTATTTCAAGGTCCTTGTATTTTGACAACTTTTGAATATCTTTCAAAGATACATTTTTGTCATCAGGGACTTCCATATCAATAAGGAGGCATCGTTTTTTGTTTGTGGTCTTTAATAACAATATCTGGCCGGTTGGCCTTGATTGTTCTTAAGTGTGTATTGTGTAGTCCCACAGAATTGTAACAGGTCCTATCTCCGTAACCGGGTCTGGGTGGTGTTCATACCAGTTTCTTTTTGTTTCCTTCCCGTAGAAAAAGCAGATTTCCCAGAAGATATTGGCCCCTCTGTCATGTCGGGTTTTATATTCAGTGGGTGCCAATACCGTACAACCTGATACAAGATGATCGTTTCTGGATATTTATCACAGAATCTGCATTTTTGGATGACACAATATTTTAGTATATGAGCTTCCAATTCCAACTTAGCAAGCATTGGTCCTGCGCAAAGGATAAAAGCCTTCAGTTTCCGCTTTCAACCCTTACTATTATTGCCACTGATGGGTACGGGTTTTGTCTACGTCAGCTTGTTTGGTACGGGCAGAGTATTGGCCATGAAGCGGTTTATCTTGCCATCGTTTCAGTAACTGGTCTGTTGCATTCGTCTTAGATATCTTTTTTTTTAGGTATTTTGCAGTTTCAGCCATGGTGTATTGTGCTGGACTAGTTGCATCTCTCACGCCCATTTGGAACTCCATTTTGAATTTGTTGGCTTCCTTCATTGCGGATGTCCCCCGCTTTACTACTTTCATGTTCCTTGACGCACACCATCATCCAGTCTTCTGTAGTTTCCAAATATCTTTGAGGCCAATTGTTGTAGTTTTGTAGGACAGTTCTAGTTGAACTAATCCTCTGCCTCCTTCGGATCTGGGCAATACAGACGGTCGACATCAGCTTTGGGATGATGCCGATAGCAACTGAGTAGCTTTCTCGTTTTGGCATCCAGTCGCTTAAAAGAGCTATGGTCCAGTTAAGGACATTAAAGCTATTGACAAGATGGAACACAGCCAATGTGTTTATGGCTGATATCCTGTTTTTGAGTTCAGCTCAGTATTTAGAACCAGACGTACACGCCTGTAGTATTCTTTTCTATTTTTCCTTCATTTGGGGGGTATTGTATGCCATCTCCTTCGCTAATTCCTAGGTACTTATATGCTTCACCATGCTCCAGTTCCCTTATTATTATTATTATTATCATTATTATTATTTGGGACGAGAATGATATCAGAAAGATCATTACAAATGCAGAAAGGCATGTAACTGTATTTTATAAATTATGCAAAATCGTTTAATAAAATACATGACAAAGAATTGTTGGAAGGTTATTGGAATAATCCAGAACTTATACTGGCAACAAAACGGTCTGCTTACGGAAAATAAGTTCAGTAAATACAAAATTAGAATGAAGGTGTAAGGTAATGTAAAATATGTGTGATCTTAGGGGTTTTTTTTTTAGTTTTTTTTATAAAAATGATCAGTGAAAAATGTCATGAAGCCATTTGGAAGATTAGCTATCTAGTTGGGAACCGGAAGGAAATTTGTATACAACGAGTCAAAGGAAATTATTACATTATTATTGTTTATTATGTATTTTATTAATAATAATAATAATAATAATAATAATAATTGTCTCACAATAACCCATTCATCAAAATTTATAAACAATACAGGTTATCGATATAAGATCAAAGACAAAAGTGTAAATCATCTATTTTATAAAGACAACTTGAAATTATTACCAACAAATGATGGTGAAATGGAAGGTTTTTTTTAAGACCGTGCAAAATTTCAGCGATGTGTAGGATTTGGTCTAGATAAATGATCAAGGACCATCTTCAAGTGGAAAAGGGTTTATTAGTGGCGAAAAATATAATTCTTAATGCAGAAACTGGGATTCAGGAACTCGACTAGGAAAGTATTTACAAGTATTTGGGCAGTGAATGATCTCAATGGAGCTCAGCATCCGAAGAACAAAGAACAAAATCAAAAAGGATTGCATCTGATTAGGACAAGTAATAATAAAAACTGAACTGAATTCTAAAAATATAATAACCGCCATTAATTTCAGCTGGAAGTTAAAGGAACTCAATAAGAAATAATGCAGTGTGGGAAAATGAAAAGTATGACATGTATCTGCCAGTGGCGGTCAACTGCAATTGTCTTACAAATTTCCAACAACGGGACTTCATATGTATCTTATACTTATACTACAATTTATATTTTAACTCGTAAAAGAGAACGGAAAAACTAAAAAGAAATCCATAAATATACAATAGAATTCGGGTTAAATCTTGAAAATGGAAGGGATATAGATACAATTGCCCCCCCCCAAAAAAAAAAAAATCAGCAAGAAAACTGAAACAAGAAGCGAAAAAGTTAGATGTTACGGGTGAATAGGAAGGCTTTTTTATTGGGGTTACCAAATGGTATGGAGAATAATAGTATGTATTTGGAAGTTGGGGTCGCCAAAAGATGTAGCGGTCACTCACATCAAAGAGCCAGAAATTAGCCTCGTGTTGACGGAAATAAAAACATACTTGAAAGTAAATAAAATGTACAGAAATAACAGGAATGCATGGTTAATTTCATGCAATTTAAATGCAAATGTTCCATCGTACATGTAATGAGAGGAAGCAGTTTGTATTATTACACGCCAGGGATAAGTTGGACACGTGTTGATTGTCCGAGTGTTCGTGGCGAAGATTAATAAAAATGAATTCAATATGTATTTTTTTTACTTATATTCTCTTACTGTTAAGCAAGGTTTGTTGCCATCAGAAAGGTAACTTAAGGCCACCGATGTACATTTGAGTTTTATTCAATTTGCGTGTATATGCACTTTTTACATACGCTTGTATATTTTAAGTGACACACACAATTTTATTTCTAAAAAAAATATTTTAAAATAATTTCACTGGAACAGAAAAATTTAATTACAGCAGAAAAACAGATATATTACAAAAAAATTCGCAACAAAAAAGAAAATTATATATATATATATATATATATATATATATATATATGTTGCCATTGTGTTCGAGGATACCGCCTATTATGGCGGCTAGCCAATCCCTCTTGCAGACCTTCGTTCAGGCAAATTTGTGTTTGTTCAACACCCACAGAGGCAACCTGTGGTTTATACTGCAACTATGCTGAGCAGACCTTAGTTACAGTTTCTGGGAGAGAGCGTGTTATCTAGCATGATCAGCAATCTGAACAAGGCCAGCACATTCAAACCCTCGGTCACGATGACTTGTGACTTCGTGCTAGCACAGCTATCGTCGGCCTCCAAAGGTTCCGTCTACTCAATTTCACTCACAAGGCTTGCGACAACTCGTTGTATGGTTTTCAGGCATTTCAAAGGTGCTGCACGCTGGGATGACCTCCACCAGAGCGATAACATCAAGAAGCCTACTTCCTGAAAAAATCAACCGTGATTATATATATATATATATATATATATATATATATATATATATATATATATATATATATATATATATCATACACATCTCAAACCAGACCTAAAAAATTGTTTGAGGAACCCGGCCTTCAAGCATACCGTATGTTAACCATGTTCACCATAGTCTATGAATATAGAATACAGCGCAGTACGTAATCTGTTCAATGAAACAACGTTAAAGATTAACACTCACAAGCAGCGGTTCCGTAATTCTTCAATCTTCGATATCAAAGGCTGGCAATGCATATACGGAAAAAACATGGCCGCCTTTATACACGTCGCATTAAATATTTTGAGCCTTCTGATTGGTTAACCCTTCTATTGGTGAACTATAAAATGAGTCAGCTCATTTTGGTTGGCTCACTAGTACTACACAAAATTTCCAACACCGTAGAACTAAGGACCTAAAAAAATTATAGGTAGTAACCACATCTCATGGGACAAGTTAATCCGTAATAAACCAACAACAAAAACAACAGGGTTTTCCCAACCATGTAACAACAAAAGAAGCTTATGCTGCAACCACATTAAACACACGAATTCATTCACTAGCTCAGTTACTAAATCTACTTTCAAAATCTACCACGACTCTAACTGTAGAAGTCATAACATAATTTACCTCCTAGAATGCCCACTATGCCAGAAACAATATGCAGGAAAATCTGAATGGCCCTTTCACTACAGAATTAATAATTATCGCAATCGAATTAAGTCGACTCCCCATGAAAGATGAAAGAGACCTATAGAATAACATTTCCACCTAGAAAAACACGATTTTAAAACCCATGCCAAATTCACTATAATTGAGAGAATAGAAAAGTTCAGAGCAGATAACGTTAGAAAGATTTTAGAGTTCCATGAAAATAAGTGGATACAACGTCTAAAAACGCACTATCCAGCCGAGCTTAACTATAAATTTAACAATATAGATAGTATTAATATATAACCCTACAAATCAAAACCTACCCACATTTCTCACCCATACAAGACAGACATGCTTACGGAAGTGTTGAGGCCTCACACTTATACACCCACCCACACGAATATAGATACTTAGACACATCATACTCACTCACTATCTAAGAACCAAATGACGCACACACACTTAACACAGACACATCTCTTTTCCAGGAACCAATAAAACTGTCAAAATGACCAAGGGAATTCAGAGCAGCATGAATACATCCAGCTCTTATTTTAAATAACAACTTAAAATAGACTGTTTGACCAACACAAAGCAGACCAAAATTCAAGGTAAAAAAAATAAAAAAAACAAATGAAAACTACAGAAAAAATTTCATTTTTTCCATCAAGACATTCATTTCTGTAGTTCACTGCTACCAGCAATCAGAAAATTATTTTTCTCCTGATGATGGCCATGTTGGCCGAAACTAGTCGAGGAATCTAAATGAAATAATAATAAAAACGAAGGAATATTAACATATAACACAGTGTGTCTGAAGATTTTAATTTTTTAATATTTTTTTTATTGTTCAGTATATTATTATTATTATTATTATTATTATTATTATTACTGTAAATTAGGTACATCCACTGAATTTTCGATACCTGAGTTTTAAAATGAAATACCATGATTGCTCAATTAAAGTATGACTCACACTAATGTAAATACAAAAAAATAAAAATATTTTGCGAAATAGTAATTGAAAAAAGTAAAACTAACTTTAAATTTAAAACTTTTAAAACTGAGTGGAAATTCCGAAAACTTAATTGCAGCGACCTAATAGAGGGACAAAAGTTTTTAGATCACGTGACCTTTTTCATAAAGGCATAATGGCAATTTCAGTCTACCATACATGAAAATAAGGAACGTATTAAGTAAAAACTTATTTTAAAAATAGAATACTGTAACTATGTTTATTAATCTTTTCAATTTTGGATTCGTAAATTTCGTTCCCACTTAATTACTATATCACATCCAGGAAATACACACACACACACACACACACACACACACACACACACACACACACACACACACACACACATCCTATATATATATATATACACACATTATACATAAATATATATGCATATATATATGTACATTATATATATATATATATATATATATATATATATATATATATATATATACCACACTTTATTCTAACTGAAAAATCTTTCAACAATAATACCGTCTCCATCCCTGGTCCTATAAATCTTTTTTCCTCTATATTCAACATCTCACTCCCTTTCCATCAACAACCAACCACAATTTTAATATCTAAGGTTAGTTTCACAAAAAGTTTCGCACAGCGAGAAATCAAACAGGGAAAGGATTTTTCTAACAATTCCACCTACAAGCAAAATTCTAACCAGCCTCATGAACTAATATTGGGCAATCTCCACCATCCCTCTGTTTATCTGTCGCATCAGCTGATGAAGAACATAGGCGTGTTCGAAAATTCCGAAATTGGAACCTCAATCTCCGTTCTTCATTTTGTCACCTGGTTAATATTAATAAATGTTTTTCGTAGTTATTACATCAGTACTCTTTCGTTTGACTATGTTTTATTCACCAACTTATCTACTCTATTACACACACACACACAAACACACACACACACACACATATATATATATATATATATATATATATATATATATATATGCCTGTTGTAATGGAATGTCCCACACACCCTATCACCTATGTGGTCTGATTATATCAGTAGATATATATAGTGAACACAGGATATACCTAGGGGCTTGATTCAGAAATTAGATGGAGATTTGTCTCTAGCTAAGCTGGTCGAACTCTCTACTTTCGGGCGGAGAGGAACTCAGACGAGACTCTGCCGATAGGGGTTGTAGACAGCTAACCAACCCCGTTTTTACGGAGTCTACGGAGAATTTTCCCCGAGCCTGCAGGATTGGTTTTATCCCACATTAAATAATGGCCTTATACCACATCCTACCTTGTGGGGTGGGAGGTGAGGTAAATAACTTTGCGTCGGCAATTGGACATTTGTCTCAAGTTGAGCTAATCGAGCTCTCTGCCTTTGGGCAGCGAGGAATCCCCACAAGTCTCGTCTGTGATGATAGACAGCTACCTGACACCGTTTTTACGGTGCCTACAGAGAATTTTTGCCAGAGCCTACGGGCTCGGTATAACACCGCATTAAAAACCGCCTTGTGCCACATCCTGCCACTCGATGGAGGGTAAGGTAAATACCCTTGCTTCGGCAATTAGTTTTAGATTCGTCTCCAGGTGTGCTGATCGAACTCTCTGCCTTCAGGCAGAGAGGAACCCAGACGAAGCTATGCCCAAGGGCAGCAGAGTCTCGTCTGGGGTAGTAAGGTACCCGATCCCGTGCATACGGTGTCTACGGGGAAATTTTGTCCGAGCCTACGGGATCAGTTTTGCCCCGCATTAAAAAATGGCCGTGTACCACATCCTGCATCGCGCGGAGCTAAGGTAAATAACATTTATTCTGGAACTACTAACTTGCTAACCGATTGCCTGTCTTTCTCTTTTACAATAAACCTCTCTTCTTTCATCTCCTCGCGTGCTCATATTGCAACTTTGTTATCATTGCTTTTCTCTGGAGAACTTTCAGAGGGAAAATTAACAGGAGATAACTGATAGCTGACATCCATCAAACATGGCACGTGGAACTAGAAAAGTCTACCCCAGTGAGCCAAATAAAGGGTTCAGTTCGACATTCCAACCACCTGAAGAAAGCCGGAGCGTACAACGGCCGAAACGTTGTGATAGATATGGCGACAAAGATGAGGACAGTAGTCCGAATAATGTAAATAATGTTCAAAATATGGATGTTCAAACTTTTCACATTATCATTAAACGGTCACGTGTTTTAAGGGTTGTCCCCCCACTTCAAGGAAAAAAATCCTCTCATATAGTCTGTATCGTCTGTTCCACCAGACTTAACTATGAACAAGCTCGGCGGTCATTCGATTGTCAATAGATCGATTAACACATCGGAAAAACAAGACCCCCGAGTTAAGAAATGCTTGTATACAATATTTATGCTATAAGTATGTAATATTTGTTACAAATCAGATTAATTTAACTTTAAATTTGCTAATCTTTCTCAAATAACGTTTCCAAAAAATATATTTTATTTCTGCAAGATTTTTAAAAATGATAATTAACTTTTATTTACAAATGTGTCAAAACGGCCGTTTTTATCGATTTTATTGAAAATAAAAATCGGTTCTGATATATAATTTCTGTTGCAAATAAACCACAGGGTATTTGGCTTACTGGAAATAGTAAATGTTAAATCCTTTAGCTTTTCAGAAAGCCTTTTCTTTTTAAAAAAAATTAAACCTTATGTATACCGAATTAGTGTTTATTATACTAAATAATAGAGTCTAATAATAAGCCTATAATATAAATGAAGCACTTGGAGCAGGGGTCAAAACACTAGGGGGTAACATTAGATGAATTAGAAAATTGGAACAAGAGTTGATACTATCCAGACCACGTCAAGGCTGCATGACTACTGTGAAAGGTGTTGGGGGATTTAAGGGGGATATCCTGTTACTTAATCTCCAAACCATAACCGACAGACATCTACTGTTGTTGTTGGTGATGATGGCCTCATCATCATCACCATCATTATCATTTGATCTCTGTTCAGTGTAATCACTTATCGGATCATTATTCGGAACCTGGGGAAAAATAAAGTAGTAAATATAGGCCTTCTGTTTACAAAGCTTTCGATGTAATTCTGATGAGTCAGACATTAATAGACGAAGCGTTTCACACGGGGCAAATGTTTTGACTTCTTTTTATAGCGAGGTTCACCCTTTACAAGACCCGGGGTCCACTCGAGGTAGAGGGTTACGTTTGAGGGCCATTTGTGTGCATAAGAGTGGAAGATACTGATTAACCCGGACCTTGAACAGGTTAAGATTGCAGTAGTCAGAGAAACATCCTCTTGGGAGTCGGTTCTACAGGACAGTGGTTTGTGTGAAGTAGCTGCTCGAGTGGAAATTACTTCTCACCGATGGAATACGGAGGCAATGTAGGTGATTTGATACTATGTAAGTGGCATGGCGTGTTCTTGCTGGGAAGGATTGTCTCGACGGGATCAGGGAATGTAGTTCGTCCGAGCACCTTTCGTGGAAGTAGTGGTAGAGCAGCTAGAGGCTTGCCACATCCCGCCTGTGAGAGAGATGTTGAAGGCGGGAGAATAATTCGTCATCCACGGAGTCAGAGGTGCTCTTGAATTCTATCAATGCCGGAGAGTGGGCTCTGGTCAGGTCCCGCCCAAAATATGACAACGGTACTCCATTTTGGCTTGATCTGGCTCTTGTAACAGTAGATGATAGCAGGAAGAGTCGGATTTCTCTTGTAAACAGAGAGTACCACGTATCTAACTGATGTTCTTGCCTTCACTTTTATTTTGTTCGTATCCAGTACTCCTATTATTATAGGCATGACAGTTGTTTTAAGGTGGAACATTGTTTTCTATTTCAATTTCATCATCTTTATATTTAATTATTTTGTCATATCTTTTAAAAGATGCACAGCCATATTGATGAGAAGTGATTTTTTATTTTGCTTGTAATTTTTAATTACAAAACAAACAAAAACCGGACAGTGGAAACCAGCGGGTCAAGTAACTCACGGGCTTGTGTGAATAGAAGCCAGAATTGGGGTTAGGGAGCTTTGGCAAAGGGGAAAACGTTGCTAAAGGCTACAAGGAGTAGGGCGTTGTGGAGAGCATTTATCGTCAACATTTTGAAAGGACACGCAACACAGAAGTTTTTTTTTCTTTTGTTCTTTTTTTGTTTTTTGTTTTTTTGTTTTTTTTTGTTTGTTTGTTATTTTTATCATTTCACCTGAAGCTAGGAACCGGGGAGTTATTAGGTTGGTGCAAAAATAATGTCGTTTTTTGACGTTAAGTTGAACGTCAAAAAAACGACATTATTTTTGCACTAACCTAATATTAAGAATATGAGAAAAGATACTATTAAAGAGAGAGAAAAAAAAATGAAAGAATTAAGAATCCAAAGATAACGATTGCCATTACATTTAAATTTAAAAGATCAACGTTGAATGGGAAGCAAGAAGCCGGAAGAAAATACCACATGTGGGAAGAAACTATTAGCATGTTAACTTTTATATTCCTGTCAGTATGAATAGATAGTGAAATGCATGCATTTTTTTTTTCTTTTTACTGGATGAGGTTTGGTAGGCTGATTTTGTTTAGCGATATATCAACCTCCATGAATTATAATACTGAAATCGAAATATTTTGAACACAATTTTATAATTATAACTAATTATATTTTGAATGCAACCGCACGCCTTTACTAACATATTTGTATATAATGTTATACTTACAGTAAATTAAGAACATTGCTGCCTCAATTCCAGAACAAATTTCTCATTAATCGTAGAGCTAATAAAAGAAAATACTTCCTATTTCTTTTTTGTACTACATTACATTTTCGCGGGAATCGCTTTACAATACAGAGAAACCTCTCATCTACAGACCCCTCATCAACGGACTTCGGATGCAACGGACAAAATCTCAGGCAAAACAAAAGAAGTTATGCAGGAAAAAAACACACACAAAAAAACTTCCAAATCGTCAGCGATGTATTTCAAAATTTACGGGCTTAGCGGAACGAGTTGTATTCTCAAAGTGACCGCTTGGCGGCTGTGGGTAGCATTTGAATTGTAAACAAAGACGGGTGTACAGTATATAAAGTACGACACATTAGCGCGTGCGTGAGAAAGTAGCTGTGAGAAATCTATTAGTTTTGTTATTTTGATTAATAATATCTATTAAGTATATATTTATTTATGCCATATATAGATGTTTATATTATTTACATAATGATCATAGTGACTGGTTATTTACTATAGTGGTTTTATAACTCAAAAATAACCCCTTCCCATCTACAGACAATCGGCTTTAACTGACCACCCATCACCCTTATTAGCCCATTGATGAGAAATTTGTCTGTACTTAAAAAGAAAAAAATGGCAGAATACTTTTGTATTGTTGCTGTTTTTTTTTTTTTGCTTTTTTTTTTTTTTTTTTTTAATTTAATTTAATAAACTAAAAGTTTGGAGAATGTTCTACGACTATTATTTTCAAGAAAACAAAGCTAGTTTCTACAAAAACCGTGTTGGCATAATTGCTTTCAGGGAACTGTTCGTGGATTTGATTTGGTTTATTTAATGGCATATCAACTTAACCGTCAATGGAAAATAGATTCGAAACATTATAAATCCTCTACAGTGTTTGGAAACATGAAATAATGTATTCAAGATTTATTTAGTTGGTTGATTTTGCTTATATCAAACTCTATGCGTTATTTAATGCCAAAATCTAAATATTGTGAAAACAATTTCATGGCTTCAGCTATCTATATTTTGAATATAATTATATGCCTTCAACTGCAGATAAAATGAATTGTTGGTCATTTTACTATAAAATTGTACTGCTGACCATTTTGCTATGAAATTGTGTTGTTGAACGTCTTATTATAAATAGGTATTGCTGATCATTTTACAATATAAAATGTATTGTTGGTAATTTTAGTATAAAAATATAATTTTTATACTTTCACAGTGTTTTGGTTTTGTTTGGGGGTTCACTATTTGTCCAGAGCTATCACCCGGGGTCACGATCGACCCTGGAAGAACAGCAATTAATAGGTGGTTCCACGTTCCTCAAATTCTTTAATCTTCCGATCAGAGGCCATGATGTAGTTTATCGTCATACCCACGACTTGCAGAGTGTGGCAGAAATATCTGTCACATATAGCTACCAGATAAACCTCCAACTTAATGGTAAGACATTAGTGGTAATGGTGTCCTCATCTCGCTCATGTTTTGGCGATGTGTGGGAAGTATTTCTTCCGCATCCTGTATAATTACGTCATGATTCCGTAAAGTTTTATCGCCATATTGGCGTTATTTAAACGAGAATTAACGTGACGTTATTTGTAAAATAAAATCGACTGAATGCAAGCAACTTTTAAACCCGAGTTTTAAACACTTATTTTAATTCCTTTATTCATGATCGGATCAATTATTCGAACAATCAATACTATCCGCCTGTTTTGTTCGGATCATCGATTTTCCATATATAAATAATATTTACGACGTGTAAGTATATATAATGATTAGGGAAGATGAAAGCTTTGACGTATTTGTTTAGTAAGTCCGACCCACCCGTGGGTGGTATGCGTGGTATATAGTTTTTATCGATTTTGAAATGGAAGGGCAAACATTGTAATGGGAGAAGAGTAAATAATTGGTTTTGTGCGTTATCGATAAATTGATCGATAACTGAAGAATATGTTCTCAATGGTGGCGAGATTCGTGATCAGATTGAAACTAAAAATGGCATCGTAAGGGAACACCGAAAATTTGAAACAGACTCCGATTTGAGAATTCGTTTATTGACCAGGCACAGATGATAGAAATAGGGAATTTTTTTTTTTGTAATCATTTCACCCCAGGCAAGACAATAAAGCCACTAAAACGCAAGGGGTTACTGAGTGTTAGAATATATATATGAAAAAACCCAAAGCAAACCAAATTCCTATTTCGGAGAGAGGACAATAAAAGAATAAGAATTAAGAATACAGAAGATAGCAATTGACATTTAAAAAGTTTTTGAAAGTCAAAGTTGGCTGGGAAGCAAAAAACGGATTTCCACCCGTGAGAAGTGCGATAGAAGAAACTGTTAGCATAGAACTTCCGGTTACATCTAGCCAATTCAACAGTAAAATGAGACCTTGCCGCCAATCTAGTACCGCGCTTAAAATCATAAAGCCTAAATACCAAGGCTGGTCTTCAATCTGTCTTATCTAGTCAGAATTACTGACCTAGACATACCATAGTATTCCTTAAACCAAAATCACATTCTTGCCATGCTTACTACAGCCACCATATGTTGAGATGTTGTGAGTTTCCCACGTGTTGGTGTATGAATCAAGACAAACACAGTTGTAGAGGAAAATACTGGTATATTCATAAAAGCAATTAACAATAGAGTGATTAGTAGAACGAAGGTTGGTTAGTACGAAACAATATCCAAAGTCTATAGTCCAACGGTATGTACCGGGTAAGCTTATCTGGACTGCTGAGATATTCAGCCCCCCCACCACCACGAGGGTGTCATGTGGCACAAGGCCTTTTTAACGTGGGCATTCCCAGCCATTAGGCTCGGCCGTAATAATTTTGAACCCGTATAAACGGGTTCAGGGCCGAGACCTCCCCGAAGGAGACTTCGCCCTTCGGCGTAGCGAACCTTCGGGTTCCTCTCCGTCCGGAGACAGAGAGTTGAACCGATCAGTCTCAGAAAGTATCTGGACTGCTGAGATATTCAGCCACCCACCCACGAGGGTGTCATGCGGCACAAGGCCTTTTTAATGTGGCATTCCCGGATTAGGCTCAGCCAAAAATAGCCCATTTGAACCCGTATAAACGGGTTCAGGGCCGGTTTTACCTCCCCGAAGGTGACTTCGCCCTTCGGCGTAGCCTCCTTTCCAGTTCCTCTCCGTCCGAGACAGAGAGTTGAACCGATCAGTCTCTCAGAAAGTATCTGGACTGCTGAGATATTCAGTCACCCACCCACGAGGGTGTCCATGGCACAAGGCCTTTTTAATGGCCTTTTGAATATTAGGGCTTAACCAAAAAAATAGTATTTGAACCCGTATAAATATTCAGGGCTGGCGATCCTCCCGAAGGAGACTTCATCTTCGGCGTAGCTCTCCTTCGGGTTCCTTTCCGTCCGGAGACAGAGAGTTGAACCGATCTGAGAGAAAGTATCACTGCTGAGATATTCAGCCACCCACCCAAACGAGGGTGTCAAAAACACAAGGCCTTTTTAATGTGGGCATTCCTCGAGCCATTAGGCTCAGCCAAAAATAGCCCATTTGAACCCGTATAAACGGGTTCAGGGCTGAAATAATCCTCCCCGAAGGAGACTTCGCCCTTCGGCGTAGCCTCCTTCGGGTTCCTCCGTCCGGAGACAGAGAGTTGAACCGATCAGTCTCTCAGAAAGTATCTGACTGCTGAGATATTCAGCCACCCACCCACGAGGGTGTCCTGCGGCACAAGGCCTTTTTAATGGGGCATTCCTGAGCCATTAGGCTCAGCCGTAATGATAAGAATTTGAACCCGTATAAACGGGTTCAGGGCTGAGCGATCCTCCCCTGAAGGAGACAAAAGCCCTTCGGCGTAGCTTTCCTTCGGGTTCCTCTCCGTCCGGAGACAGAGAGTTGAACCGATCAGTCTCAGAAAGTATCTGACTGCTGACGCTGACTCTCTCCCAGAGCTGACTTATATAAGAGGGACCAGTCCATTACTAGTTAGAAGGTGGGTGCGCCCCAACACCATAATACCTCAGGGTCTCTATGAAGTCCTAACTAGTTCCCATATGTACAATGTGCCGAGCGTGTAAAATAACAAACATAGAGGAAAGTTCATCCGAACAGTTACCATGAAAGTATTTATAGAAAAGACACAGGAAACGTTACGGCGGTGGGAAAGGGAATGAAGCCGAGATGCCAGGTCAGGATTAATAACATTGCAGACTCTTCTTTGGGTTTTATCGAGTATCTCTAAATATATAGCAGGACCACCAGACCAGATGTGGCAGAAATATTCAAAGCAAGGACGAATTATAGACTTATAAATATCTAAGATAGATTCTGGTGATAAAAATTGTCCAGAACGACAATGACGCGAGAATTAATAGCAGCCCGGGGGTAATGAATAACCCTAACAGGTGCTACCACTCTAGGTCAGAGTGGACCACCGAGTGTGGCGCCAGCGAAGCGACAGGTACCCAACTGGTATTAATAAAGGATCTTCTTCTGTGTGTCGTGTCCTTTCAGGAACTTGACGATCACAGCTCTCCACAATTTCCTGTTTTAGCTTTTAATAAATTTTGTCTTTATGTTATCCCTCCTAAATCTTGCTCTGACGTCAATTTACTCAATGTCAGTAGGTAGGTTAGAGTCACCCTTTCAGTCCAGAAGAGGTGCTTTCACGATCCTCAAAATCTCCAATCTTCCAATCAGAGGCCTTGCTATCGGATGTAGTTTATAGTCATACCCAGGACTATAGAAAAAAGTGCTGAACTCCTATGTAATATCAGTACTTTTATATGACAGGGAGTACTAGATCATTTCTCCCTAGAGGAAGCGTGATCTTGATACGGTTCTACAGAAGGATTCTGAGAATACCATAGATTTCATATGAAGGGAACTAGGAACTCTTAAGGAAAATAGGAACAGCAAAGAAATTTCCAATCAGAGAGGGAGACATTTTGAATTTTCTGTGAGACAGGAAAGAAGGCCTAGAGAATTAAGCACTCATAGGGTATAGTGAAAGCATGTGAAACAAAGTGGGGAACAGCGAACAACTTAACAAGTTTAAGTGAACGGATAACAGAAAAAAGCTAATGAAGTATTATAAAAGAACAAGAGTTACAATAACAAAAGCGAGTAAGTTACCGAAGGCCCGCATCAGTTACCACCTGAAAGGACTTGACCAATAAAAGTAGAAGAATTGTTGTCTATGTTATTGTAACCTTGGACCAGAGAAGATTATGTGACTAAATTATGCATTTTATGTAAATAGAGAGAGATAGAGAACAAAAAATTATCGTCCTGGGTATGACGATAGACTACATCCGGCTGCAAGGTCTTTTCTTGGGAGGTTTTGGGGCGCGTGAAACCACCTCTTAATTGCTGTTGTTCCAGGATCCACCCTGACCCTGGCTGATAGCGCCTATTAGGGTCCCGGCTATGGACAAATCGTGAACCTCCAAACAGAAATTAAGGACCCCTACTAAACAGAAATCAAAAATAATTTTTCATAAAAAAATATCAGGGGGTGGGTGGGTAAACATCCATGACCGAAATCCATCGTGAGAACGAAATCCTGACAATGACAACAATCTGAGTCATCAGTGGTTGCTGAATCCTGGGTTAAAACCGGAGGCAAAAATTTTTATCTCACCAGCTCAAGATCAAAGCCTTCTAACATGATATTACCAGACATATATTTTGAGGAGGAGATCCAAAGTATTTAGACCAGGGTATAACATGATATTACCAGACATATATTTTGAGGAGGAGATCCAAAGTATTTAGACCAGGGTATAAATATGATATTACCAGACATATATTTTGAGGAGGAGATCCAAAGTATTTAGACCAGGGTATAACATGATATTACCAGACATATATTTTGAGGAGGAGATCCAAAGTATTTAGACCAGGGTATAACATGATATTACCAGACATATATTTTGAGGAGGAGATCCAAAGTATTTAGATCAGGGTATAACAAGTGAGACCCGGCAGCGAGGCCCCTGATCGGGTAATTGGAGGTTTTGAGAAATTTTGAACCACCTCTTAATTGCTGTTGTCCCCAGATCGAACCTGACCCGGGTTAGTAGTACCTGAAGGGTCTCAGCTATGGGCAAAGAGGGTGAAAACATTATGAAAGTATAAGAATACATTTTTGTACAAGGATACCAACAATACAGTTTCATTGTAAAAAGAAAATTACCAAAGTTACATTACTGGAAAAGGAAGAGAAAAAAATCAACAGTAATACATTTTCGAAAAAAAAAAATACCAAAGCACGTATAAAAATTAAATTTAGGCATTAAATCACCCATAAAGAGTTGATATGCCATTAAACAAACCAAACCAAAAAAATGAGTGAATTTTCAGAATGCATTCAGTAAGAAATCGTAGGCGGAACAGTTCTTTCGATTCTCCTGAAGGTAGACACGGGAATTTTATTGATTGAATGAGAAATATGAGACGTAAAAAGGAAAGGCCTGAGTAGATAATTGCTTTAGGAAATATTTTGATATTGTTTCTCTCGCTGAAATCGAGATAGGTTTTCCGTTCCTATGGGTTTGTTAACTTCATTTCTTATAACAAGGCAAACTGAATGAGCTCCGGCCAGCATTTCTTTCGCGTCTTTTTCTCGTCTTTCTCTCGAGAGAAAATTCATTGACGAATTCGGAAATATTAGAACAGTGTTTCTCAACCTTTTTAAGGAACTGAACACTTAAGAGCGAATGAACATATCACGGCATACTTAGCAATTTTTTTAAGAGTGTACATTTAAATGAAATAAAACCATAGATTAAAAAATACCCGCACAAATATGAAGTTACTTTATTTCAATGTTTCTATTCAACTATTTGTTCAGCTTATTTAGTGTTAAACCTTTGCTTGGTGATTTTTCCTTATTTCTTCAATGTTTGGTCGAATGTACGATAAGCAGACCCTCATTTTTTTTTTTTTGAGTTGAGTGTAGTTTTTATCGCTTCTTGTCTTTGATGTTATTTAGGGTTGAGAAGCCTAATTCATGTAAATAAGAAGTAGAAAATTGCAATAAAACTGATACAGCCTTTTTAGTTAATGAGGAATATTCGTTTTGTATTGAAATCCAAAATCTATCAATAGGTACCGTCGAACGTTTTATTTTGAGCTCTTAAAAAAATAAAAATACATTTTAAAAAATGAATATTAAAACTAAGTATGTAAAATAACATAATCGAAGAATAGCGAATGCAATTATTCTAAAAAAAAGTTTAAGTCTTATCCATTTATTCAAATACTAACGCTGTGCCATTATTACTTCCGTACACGCATAGATATACATGCTGTGACAATATTTCGTGTTACACTTAAGAGTATCACGCGGCACATTTGCGAATCACTGTATTAGGAGAGAATATTAAAGGTTACAAGGACTTAATCGCCATACTATCAACTTTTCAAAAGCACAAATCGAAAGAATGAAACAAATGAAAAAGTAGCACACACATGCATGCGCGCGCGGACGCACACACACACAGAAAAACACACAGACATATTTATTCGCTTGACAGGATTTTTTAAAAGGAATTTTAAAGGACTTTTTAAATGATTTTTATTAGAGTTCTTTAAAATTATTTTTTAAAGGATTTTTTTAAAGAATTTTTAAAAGAATTTTTTCAAGGATTTTTTGAAAAATTTGTTAAGGATCTTTTAAAGGATTTTTTTAAAGGATTTTTATTAAAGGATTTTTAAAGGATTTTTAAGGATTTTTAAGGATATTTTTAAAGAATTTGTTAAAGAATTTTTTAATGGATTTTAAAGGATTTTTTAGGATTTTTTAAAGGATTTTATTAAAGGATTTTTAGAGGATTTTTTAGAAGATTTTTAAAGAATGTTTTAAGGGTTTTTAAAGGATTTTTATTGAAGGATTTTTTGAAATGATTTTTTAGAGGATTTTTAGAGGATTTTTAAAGGATTTTTAAGGATTTTTTAAAGGATTTTATTAAAGGACTTTTTTTTTAGCCGACTTTATTTCTTATTACGATGAAAGTTATTTTTAGTAGGTCCGCGTATTTGAGTTCCCATCTCTGTTTGTTTTTTATTTTCTTAAATAGTGAAACATACTTACCCTTCCTAGCGAGTTTAAGTAAATAGATAGTGGGGCAAGGTTTAGGAGAGATAACACGAAGTCAAAAAGAGCAACAAAAGAAAGGAAATTGTCAAGAGTCATAATCCCCTCGGTCTCGATGTGACACGGAGCAGAGAAGAAGGAATAAGCTTTAGTTATTAATTTCACTGTTTAAGAAAACACATGTAAAAAAAATAAAATGCTTAATGGCAGTACCTTACTAGTTTTTTTTTTTTGCGAAACATATATAAAAGAGGAATTGTTGCTTAAATACACAATACATTGTCGGTCGTCTTTAACGAAACTTATATATATATATATAGTCATCTACAGACAGACTGTTTCGCTGTATCACAGTTCCTCAGAGAAGAGCGGGAATTTTAACGTTTTTCTCTATACAAAATACGCCAGCAGCTCATAGAACTAAATTCAATTTTACTTGAAGAGTCATCCACAGTCAGAAGGTTTCACTGTATCACAGCTCCTCAGTGTGGCTAGACGTCCGAATCCTTCAAGACGGGATTGAAACCCGATCAATTTGACATCAGTCAGATATCGTCACATGTCAGGGAAGAGCGGGAATGTTAACGTTTTTCTCTATACAAATTACGCCAGCAGCTCATAGAACTCAATTCAATTGTACTTGAAGAGTAATGCTTGAAAATAAATAAATAAAAATATATATTTATATAATCAGCTCCTCAGTATGGTTAGACATCCGATTGCCTCAAACCGGGATCGAAACCCGATTGTTTTGAGATCAGTCAGATCTCTTACCTCTAGGCCATCGTCGTACGACAGGGAAGGAAACAAGCCAGCAGCTCATATAACTCAATTCAAAGAGTTATGTCTCACCTGCTGATGGCGGCACAGCATCTGTTATGGCCGTACCCACCGGCGTGCGTGTGACAGTCTCGATTGCAACGAATGCATGTGAAAATGCTCTCCACCGATGTTGCCGTGTTGTTTTCTTTCCGTTGAACACGCTTCACCCCGGCGGCGAGCCTCTGTTTCTTCTCTCCTCGCTCCAGCACTAGGGGTACATTGCGTCTCCAGCGTGAGGCATTGTTGGTGAAGTCTTCCCACCTCTCGATGACTTCCTCTGTCTTTACCGCAAATATACATCTTGTGCTACGTTCTACCTTAGGTGCATAAGGGGGCGTGGTTATAACGTTCGTTTTCCAATCATGAGACTCGGGTTCAAATCTCACCGTGGGGAATTTTTTTTTCAGAAAGATGACTTCTTGTTGAAGTGATCCCAGCGTGAGGCACCTTTTGAAATTGCCTAAAAACTATACCACGGCTTGGCCCAATCTTGTGAGTGAACCTCGCGGAACTATTTTGGAGCTGTCGATGGTTGTGCTAGAATGGAATGAAGTCTCAAGTCATCGTGACCGAGTATTTGAGAATACCGACCTTTTCCAGACACTTGATCACACCATATAATCTATTTTTTCCCGGGAACTGTAACTAAGGCCTACTCAGCATAGTTGCAGTATAAACCACATGTGCGTTCTGGGGATTGTATAAACGCAAATATGCTAGCCGACCTATCGGACAAGTGTACTCGGAAAATGTTATGGTCCGGTTCCTTGTACCACGGTGATAGTCCAAGGTAGAACCAATAAAGAAGAACTCGAACAGGTATGGAATAACACAGATATCTTACAAACAGGAATATATACAGAGAAGTAGAAAGTGTTAGTACGAACGCGACTCTGTTTCGATCTGCCTCTGACTCGAGTGACTGACTCGCTCGCTCTGACTGACAGACTCCTGACGGACTTCACTCCAGATTTCAGACTGAACTCTATGCTTCTTCTTGAGGCGCAGTATTTATTACGTATGGAATAGTCCATTATGTTATTATGGGTAAGGTCCCATAACAGAAAACGAGAGTAACTAGCCATTATATACAGGGATTGGCTGACCATTATATACATGGATTGGCGGGGCATTATATACAGGGATTAGCTAACCGACTGGAATAATCTGATGCAAGCGGACAGTCATCACCACCACCTCAGACATACATCTCTTCTTACTTTTTTTTTCTTGCAGATATTGTCCTCTATGGTACCTAGACTTCATGAATTTAAGCGCAGATTGGCTACAAGTTCTCATCATATTAGAGTTGAAATGATTAAATGTAGCCGTAAGTTCTATGCTAACAGTTTCTTCTATTGTGTGGAACTCTCTTCCGCTTTCTTTCTTCCCAGTAATCTTCTTGATTACTCTTTTGTTGTTCTCTCTTCTTAATGTTTCTCTTTTTTTTTATTCTTTCATCATTCGTAGTCCGGATCATCGAGCCAATGCGAACCATCCTTTCTTTAGCTGTATAGTATGTGCGACATACAGTTTTTCTTTTTTAATTCAGAGTTACTTTCTCTTAGACCAGTTGCCACCTATAGAAATAAGTCTGTCCTGATTGGCTACATAGTTGTTAGCAAAAGGAACAACCCGACATGCAAAATATAGATTGGAGATACCAAAAACCAAATCAATACAACAATTTAAACATCTTGGAAGTATGTTAATAGAAAATGTAAAGTGCGACAGGGAAATCTGAAGGTGCACTGCGATAGAAAAAGATGCCTTCCAAAAGCCGAGCAAAATATTAAGAAGCAGAAGCCTTAGAAACAAAATACTGGGCTGTTATGTAATATCAGTCATCCTATATGACAGTGAAATCGTGACAATCTCCTTCACAGATGAAGAAGGGACTTGAAGCAACAGAAATTTGGTTTGATAGATGGATGTTGAAAATACCATGGGACAGACATGTGAGCAACAAAGTTCTGGAGACAATGGCAACAAAAAGAACACATAATTGCCATCAAAAAGAAATAGTTGAAGTTTCTGGGACACATAATAAAGAAAGGGGGCTTGGAAAATTTGATACTCACAGAACAGGATGAAAGTAAGGGAGACAGAAGAAAGTAAGGGAGACATAAGAAATGAAGGGAGACAAGGGAAATTAAGAGACAGAGTGAATAGAGAAGGGCATGGGAGAGATGGCAAAAAGACAAAAGTTATTAAGAGCTACATGAACAGAGCCATGATCGCCAATATCCTGAATTGACACGAAACATAGAAGAACAGCAACATCCAGTTTTACATTTTCTTCTGTCTTCTCTTTTGTCTTCTTTCGCATTTGAAATATTTAATGTTACTAATTTCCCTCTTGTGAAAATAAGTTTCTCCTTCTCCTTTTTGTTCTCCATTTTCCTTATTGTGTCATCCTCTTCTTCTTTTCTTCATCTGTCAAAACCACCTATTTTTATATTATTTCTTTCATTTTTCACTCGCAGCTCTTCTCATACTTGTTAATACCCCCTACCTTTTCTCTCATTTTTCTTTCGCTGCTCTTCTCATACTTGTTATTCCCCCTACCTTTTCTCTCATTTTTCTCTCGCCGCTCTTCTCATACTTGTTAATACCCACTACGTTTTCTTTCGTCTATTCAAGCCTTTTCTATTGATCGTCTCTTCCATTTTGTTTTATTCAGTTTCTGATAGTTTCTTCAGTCTTGCTTCGCACTGTTTATTTTTCATTTTATTATTCCACACCTCATTACAACTCTTCTTCTGTGTAATGCAAAACCTACCCCAGTCACCCAAAATAAATTATGATTCACTACCAACGCGCACTTCGAGCATAGAGAATCCTTTGACGTCATCAGTGTATATTTTATGTCATAGGCCTTTCAAGGGAATTCCCTTTTATTTTCCTAATACACAATCAGCCTCGATCTGATAAATTTCCAGAAAACAAAAATGGCGTCGAATGATTCACGCCATTATTATCGATTTTCTAGTGACGTCAGAAAAGAAATGAACTGTACATTGGGTTTCTCGATGCACCAAAATAGATTTTCAGTAAAGTAAAACTTACTGCCCACGTTGTACGTAGAGGTCATTTTCAAGGCTTGGTTTTGCTGTTTCCTCTCGAGAACAGATTGCTAAATCACAGAATTCTGAATTCAATTAGCAATGAATGCTTCACTGAAGTTTTGCGAATCGATGCATTAAAATAAATAATGAGATGTACGTACTATTTTGTAAATCAATATGTCTTTCCACATTTCAGCACTCCGAAGAAGATCAGTCGAAATATTGAAATAATAATAATTGATTGGAAAATGTTCTGATACATTCAATGAAGGGATCCCTGGTAGCCTATGCCTTAAATAAAATACAAAAAAATATATTTACAAGTAGAGCTCACACCTTACGAAGGACTTTAAACAATGTAAAATGTGTGTTGTGTAATCTCAGTTTGTCTTCTTTTTTTCTTTCTTTTTTTTACAAAAATATTCATTGTAAAAATGTTATGATGTCATTTTTGACAGTAGGCCTCTGGCTGGAGCCCAGAAAGAAATGAGTATAAAATAGAAAAAAAAAATAATGATAATAATAATAATATGTGCCACATGAGAACATCAATAATTCCAGTTGTAGTTGGAGCCCTCGGATTGATTAGAAAACGTTCCGATAGACTCACTGAAGGGTTTCCAATCCTTAGAGAAATATAAAAAAAAAATATTGTACTCGCAAATACAGTTCACACCTTAGGAAGGACTTTATAAAATGTTCTGATCCAAGAATGTCTTTTTATTTTGGTTTTATTTTTTGTTTTGTTTTTTACAAAAAATGTTCAGTGGAAAGTGTCATGAGGATTTTTCTGTCATTAGGTCTCTGGCTGGAAACAGGACCGAAATTAGTATACAACAGAAATCAAAGGAAATAATAATAATAATAATAATAATAATAATAATAATAATAATAATAATAGTATTTTGAAAACTGTTCCCATAGATTGATTGGAGTGATCCTGGTAACTCATGCCTTATAGAAATACCAAATATTGTATTCACAAGTACAGCTGTCACCTTAAGGAGGGCTTTATCTATATAAAATACGTCTGATTTTAAGTTGTCTTTTATTTTTTTATTTTTTATTTTACAAAGATTTTCCGTGGAAAAAGTCATGATGCCATTTCTGACCTTAGATCTCTGTTTGGGACCCGGAAGAAAATGTGAATGTGTCAGAAATCAAAGGAAATAATAATAATAATAATAATAATAATAATAATAATAATAATAATAATAATCTATATTATAAAAGCAGAGTTGATTCCCTGTCCGCCACACGCGTTTGTAATATATGTGCGTATGTCTGTGGTGTGCCTGAGTGACTTACATGAGGGCCATTTAACGTACACGAAAAAACAATCACACTTAAAAATACGCACACAATTTGTCTGAGTTTGAAAGAAGAAATTCGAATAATACATTATTTATCCTACTCAGTCTGAACAACCCTAGGCTGAGCAATGAAGTTTGTAAAGAATAACAACTTATCACTATCATCATGTCCGTCTATCTCTTTGTTTACACAAGTGTATAGATAGAAAATAGCGCAAAAATAAAATTGATACTCTTTTTTTTCTTTTTCCTCTAGTGAGACACCTTTAGTATCATATCAGTAATTACTTCACTTTATTTCTGTCTACTGATGTAAATCGATCCCAGACTCCCAACCTTTTCCTCTTCACTTCTCTTAAATCTCTCTACTTGTCTTTCTCATTCTTTTTTCCTCTTCAATTCACTTAAATCTCTCTACTTGTCTTTCCTATTCCTTTTCCCTCTTCACTTCTCTTAATTCTCTCTACTTGTCTTTCTCATTCTTTTTTCCTCTTCACTTCTCTTAACTCCTTTCTACTTGTCTTTCTCATTCTTTTTTCTCTTTACTTCTCTTAACTCTCTCTACTTGTCTTTCTCATTCTTTTTTGCTCTTCGCTTCGCTTAACTCCTTCCTACTTGTCTTTCTCTGTGATTTTCTAAGCGTAGCTCAGATGTGGCACAAGGCCGATCGATCTCACTATTCAGTCTTAGTTGACCTAGCGAGACAAGCTTGCTAACCATTACTCCATGTCGAAGTGTCCAATGGTGATTTTCTAAGCTTAGCAAAGATGTGGTACAAGGCCGAAAGTATGGATCGAACACACTCTAATTCAGTCCTAACTGATCTAGCGAGACAAGCTCCCTCTTATACCACATCGAAGCACACCTTCACATTTCTGTTTCTCTTTCTTTCTCTCTATTTCACGTGCTGCTGCTTCTCTCTCTCTCTCTCTCTCTCTCTCATTTCTTTACCAATTTACTTTCTTTCTCATTTTAATTCATTCTTCCACACACTATCTCGCTTTCTCCTTTTCCAATGAACACTTTTCTTTCTCTTTTTTCTTCTTTCTCTGTCTTTATACTTCATTCCCTTTCCTAATTCCTGATAATTTTTCTGTTTCCTACAGTATCTCTAAACCTCCTCTGTATTCTCGTGTTTATCTTCCTCTTTCTCTCTTATATTTCTCCATCTATTTCCTGTTTGTATATTCCGCTTCCTCGCTCTTATTTCCCCCCTCTATTTCCTGCGCTTATCTTCATCCTCGCTCTTATCCCTTTCACTATTTCCCGTGTTTATCTTTCTCTTTCTCACTCTTATTTTCCCCTCTATTTCCAGTGTTTATGTTCCTCATTTTTTCTCTCATTCCCCTTACTATTTCCAGTGTTTATCTAACTTTCCCTCTCTTATATTTTCCCTCTATTTCCCATGTTTATGTTCCTCTTTCTTGCTCTCATTCCCCTTACTATTTCCTGTGTTTATCTTCCTCTTTCTCTCTTATATTTCCCTTTCTATTCACCATGTTTATCTGCCTCTTTCTCTCACATATATATACCTCTATTTCCCGTGTTTATCTCCCATTTCCTCGCTCTTCTTTCCCTCTCTGTATTCTGCGTTTATCTTCCACTTTCTCGCTCTTATTTCCCCATGTTTCCCGCATTTATTTTATTCTTTCTTTCTTATGTTTCCCCCCACTCTATTTTCTGTTTTATCTACTGCTTTCTCGCTCTCATTCCCCCTATTTACGTGTTTATCTTACTCTTTTTCGATATTACTTTATGTGTTTAGCTTCTTATTTTGGGCTTATATATCCTTTTTTTTCTCGTGTTTATCTTCCTATTCCTCGCTCTTATTTCACCCTCTCTTTCTCTCTTATATTTCCGCCTCTATTTCCCGTGCTTATATTTATCTTTCTCACTCTTATCCCCCCCACTCTATCCCGTATTTATCTTCCTCTTTCTAATATATATATATATATATATGTATACCTCTCTAATCCCGCGTTTATCTCCCGTTTACTCGCTCTTATTTTCCTCTCTATTTCCCGTGTTTCTCTTCCTCTTTCTCGCACTTATATCCCCCTTATTTCACGTGTTTATTACCCGCCTTCTCTCTTATATTCCCTGCGTTTATCTCCCTCTTCCTCGCTCCAATTCCCCCCTATTGCTAGTGTTAATCTTCCTCTTTCTCTCTCATATATATATATATATATATATATATATATATATATATATATAGTGTAACCCGGATATAAGAGAGTTGTCGGGACCGGAGAAGAAGTCTCTTATATCCGGGTTTCTCTTATATACGGGTTTGGTCTAATTTATATACATTAACACAGGCTCTAATTTGGGACCAGAGAAAATCTCTCTTATATCCGGGTTTCTCTTATATCTGGGTCTCTTATATCCGGGTTACACTGTATACCCATCTATTCCCCGCGTTTATCGCCTGTTTTCTCGTTCTTATTTCCCTCTCTATTTCCAGCGTTTATCTTCATGTATGTCGCTCTTTTGCCCCCACTATTGCCTATGTGTATCTCCCTCTTTCTCGCTCTTATTTCCCTCCTATTTACGTGTTTATCTTACACTTTCGCGCTTATATTCCCCCCTCTTCTTTTTACCTTATTTCCCGCTCTTATCCCCCCATTATTTCCCGTGTTTTCATTCCTCTTTCTCACTCTAATTTTCCCTTCTATTTATCGTGTTTATATATATCTTCCTATTCCCCGCATTTATCTCCCGTTTCTTCGCTCTTATTTTTCTATCTATTTCTGCATTTATCTTCCTCTTTCTCGTTCTTATTCACCCCCCACCCGCTATTGCTCGTATTTATCTTCTTCTTTCTCGCTCTTATTTGCCCCTCCATTTCCCGTGTTTATCTTCCTCTTTCTCGCTCTTATACACCCCTTGTTTCACGTGTTTATTACCTTCTTTCTCTCTTTTATTTCCCACTATATTTTCTGCTTTTATCCTCTTCTTCCTCGCTCTTATTTCCGCTTATTGCTCGTGTTAATCTTCCTCTTTCTCTCATATATATATATATACCCATCTATTCCCAGCGTTTATCTTCTTTCTCGCTCTTATTTCCATCCTATTTACGTGCTTATCTTACACTTTCGTTCTTATATCCCACCCTCATTTCTCGAGTTTATCTTCTTTCTCGCTTTTATTCCCCCCATTCCTTCCTCTATCACTCTCTTATTCCATTCCACTATGTAATGTGTTTATCTTCCTCTTTCTCGCTCTTATCTGCCCCTCTATTCCCCGTGTTTATCTTCCCTCTTTCTCACTCTTATACACCCCAATATTCCCCGTGTTTATCTTCGTCTTTATCTCTCATATATATATATATATATATATATATATATATATATATATATATATATATAGCATAATGAAAGCCACGTATACTTTCTTAATATGTATATATAGAAAAAGTTTCAAATTGAAAATTATAATGTTTTATTTTATGAAAGTATTTATTTATATATACTTCACTATACCCCGCGTTTATCTTCCTTCTTCTCGCTCTTATTTCCTTCTATATTTCCCGCATTTATCTTCCTCTTTCTCTCTGATATTTCCCTCTCTATTTGCCGTGTTTATATTTCTCTTTCTCTCTCTTATTTCCCTCCTCTTTCCCGTATTTATCTTGCTCTTTCTTGCTCTTTTTCTCACCACTATTTCCTGTTATTATCTTCCTCTTTCTCGCTCTTATTTCGTCTTATTTTACGTGTTTAGCTTCCTCTTTGTCACTCTTATCCCCCTATTTCTTGTGTTTATCATCCTTGACCTTTCGTTTTCATTTCCTCCCTATTTTTCATTTTCGATTTCCTCTATCTCGCTCTTATTCCCCCCCTATTTACTATTCTCTTTCTCCTTTCTTTTCTTCTCTTGCGCGTTTTAATTTCTCTACCACCATAATTATTAATTTACTGTTCTCTCTATTTCTCTCCTTCTCCTCTTTTCCATTTCTTTATTTTACACTTACTTTATACTGTTTTTTCTTTTACATCATACTATCTTACACTTACATTACACTTACATTGTACTATTTTAATTTCTTATTATATTTTCAGATATTTACACTTCCCATTCGCAAATTGTTTTTGGCATTGTAAAATTGGATTGATTTTTTTAAAACAAAATTGTGCTTTTTAAAAAGAATCCATCTTAAAACGTTTATTATTAATATTAATCATTTCACCTCAAGCAAGGCAATAAAGCCACTAATACTCGGTCGGTCAGCCAGTCGATGCCGGACGACCGTTAGTCGAATATTAAGGTATCAGCGACCACAACTAGATTTCTCTACGTTATAACTATTATATGAAGTTCCTAACGTTTTGTACGTCGAACCTATTTTAGAATCGACTTAGTACAAATACAAGCCTCCACTGTGAAATCACTCCATAACAGTTGTTTGAGTGGATTCAAGTCATTGGAACTATTTTGTTTCATCACATTTAAGTTATTGAAGCTATTTTACATAACAACATACAAGACATTGAAACTATGTTCTTTGATTGCCTTCAAGTGGTTTAAACTATGTTGTGTGATCACTTTCATGTCATTGAAACTATATTTTGATCATTCAAGTCGTTGAAAGTAGGTTGTTTGATCACATTCAAGTCTTTGAAACTATTTTCATTAAACGGTGACAATTTTCAGTAAGTAAACAGAAGAATCATTTTTGAGAATTGAATGGTATTTGCTTATAAACTATACTCGCCACAATATATTATTCTTACACATATATCATTTTTATGCTTTATCAGTCAGTTACTCACAACAATTTTACATTCACAGATCGAGTTCTGTTGAGTGAGGAGCGATAACCGGTTAGATCATTCTGTTGTTCCATTTCATTACTTCTACTACTACTATTATTATTACTGCTGCTACTACTACTGCTGATATTATTTTATTATCATTATTTTATCTTTTTCGTATAGCCAATTACCGTAGATTTATTTTACCATTTTTTAAAAATTATATTCTCTGTTTTAACAATAATCAAATTTTGTACTTTTAATAAGCTCCTTTTTGTAAGTATTTCTCCCCAAGCAAGGCAATAAAGCCACTAAGACGGAATGTGTTACTGAGTGTTTGGAGAATATGAGAAAACTATTATTAATGAAAGAGAACAATAAAAAAAGAGATAAGAAGACAGAAGATAACGATTGACATTGAATTTAAATTTTTGAAGATCAATGTTGACTGGGAAAGCAAGAAGCCGGAAGAGAAGTGTGACAGAAGAAACTGTTAGCATAGAACTTACGGTTACTCTAGCCAAGTTAATTGCTTGCAATAGTACTGCGCTTAAAATCATAAAGTCTAGGTACTATAGTGGAAAGAAAATCAGAACAATTACCATGAAAGTATTTATAGAAAATGCAGAGAGAATCTACGTTACGGCGGTGGGAAAGTGACTGAAGCCGAGATGCCAGGTCAGGGCCAATAACATTACAGATTCTTTGGATTGTATCAAGAATTTCTAAATAAATCAAGGGCACTAGAATAGATGTTATATCTTAAGGTATTTTATTCATCTATATATTTATTTATAATTGTTTTTATTATATCACTCCGAAGGATGGCAACAAATCCACTGAGGCGCAATGGGATACTGAGAGTGAAATTAGGAAAACTTTTGGTCTAGTGGACAATAAAAAAAAACAGAATTCAAGGAGATAGGTGAAAGTTGAGGTTGCATTTTTAAATTACTTTTTTAATCAGTTTCACCACATACAAGAGAGTAAAGCCACTAAAACGCAAGGGTTTACAGAGTGTGGAAGAATTAAGAACAGAAACATTAATAATGAACAGGAAGAGGAAAGAGTAATCAGGAGAACAGCAGTTAACCTTTGACATTGCATGTAAATTGTTGCAGATTGATGTTGGCTGGAAAGCATGAAGCCAGAAGGGAGTTCCACGAGGGAGAAGTGCGAGAAAAGTAACTGTTAGCATAGACTTTACGGTTACTTCTATCCAGCTCAACTATAAATCGATCGCGGTGTCTGGTACTGCGCTTAAATTCATAAAGTTCAGGTGTCATAGAGAAGAGCTCATCCGAACAATTGCCATAAAAGTATTTTAGCAGAAATATACCCAAGAGGGATGGTAACGGATTAAAAGTTACTTAGAAAACAAGAGGCAGGAAGTTGTGGAGAGCTATGTTAGCTCATGTCTTAAAAGACTATAGCACATAAAAGTAGTCTAGTATTAGACTACGGTTCGATCATTTATTTCAATTCACGTTTACATCAGTGTTGACAAAACGGGGGAAATCCTGGTGTACGTTGATCATAGTAACGGCGGGATTGAGATTAATCGAAACCGATGCGGGATTTGGTTTTTTTTTTTTACTGTTTACAAAACATTGGGGGTTATTTAAGGGCGAAGCATTTTTGTTTGGTACCTGAAGATCCGAGTTAGCGCGTTTGGTTTATTAGAAGGACGAGTAACAAAGTCTTCGTGATAAGAGTGTAGATCTCGACGCCAATCTGGTGCTGCGCTTAAATTCATAGGAAGATTTGAAGCCGAGTTGCCTGATTAGGACCAATAATATTGCTGTTTCTTCATTGGATATTATCAGGGAGCTCAAGGTAAATAGCAGGAACACCGGACCATATGTGGCAGCGATATTCTAAGCATGAACGAATGGTAGACATATTGATATGTAGAATGTGAATTCTTGAATATCGTAGCTGACGGGAAAGCAAGCAGCTGGAAAAGAGATCTATAAGCGAGAAGTTTATATAAGAAGAAACGACTAGGATAGAACTTACGCTCATATTTTTATTCTACTCACGTTGCAGACTTCATTCATGTGAGATTAATTCTTCAGGTGATGGCATTACATTACGAATATTTTCAAAACCGAAAGTCATGACATAGCTATGCACATTAGTAATCCGATGACCAGTGACATCCGCAGACAGAATCACTAATCTTTCCATTAGACACCCCCGCTAGATTGATGCAAGCCAGATATTAAGCAAGCTGAAATCTTAACTTTATTCGCTAACAGGTCCTGGCAGTCACGCAAAGAGTACATATGTCGTCAAACACTTGGACGTAATAAAATGTGTTAGTTATACTTTACGACAAAACCTGAATTGAGTAGCTGAAAAGATCTCAATTCACCCAAGAAGCCCTTCCAAAATATTTTGATATTTGCTCATTTGATCAAATTTAAGGAAGATATTTTTTACAGCCTCATAGACATCCATACCAACGTGAACTAATCTACAACTCCTCACTTACCGACAAGCGTCCTGGGTACGACGATAAACTACATCCGACAGCAATACCTTTGAGGAGCGTGGGACCACCTCTTAATTGCTGGTATTCCCAGGTCTACCCTGACCTTGATCAATAGATTCTTATATTCTCATCCAAGCTTGAAGTCTTCCATGTTATAAAGTAAAGTATGGAAAGGATTTATTATCGAACTGTTTTTTAGAACTGTTCCATCGTTTTTGAAATCATTTTTGATTTGCTTTGTAACGTGAAGGACTTCAAGCTTGTATGAAGATATAAGAACCTATTGATCTCTATATCAACGGAAGGGATTTCTTGAACTGTTTATATAAAATAGTTCAATCGACTTTTTAATATTTTAATATTTGGAAATCATCTTCGAATACGTTTTCAAACATCGCCCACGTGACGACGACGTGATCATATTTAAACGGAACGCTGATCTTATATAAAAATTTCAGTTATCTGTTTGGATTAGTTGTGTTCTTATGTCCATCGTCTTTTGTGTTAAATTTTATATGTTCTAATGTTAATTATGTTTAAATGAAAATGTCCATGAAGATGGTCTTAAATAGACCGAAACATCCGACGTCGACTTTATATTAACATTAATACAGCATAATTGCATATTAAGATTTTGTTTGTTTTTTCTGTATTTTTTTCTTCATACTGTCGGAACTATATCCATATATTTGCTTACATATATATATATATATATATATATATATATATATATATATATGTGTGTGTGTGTGTGTGTGTGTGTGTGTGTGTGTGTGTGTGTGTGTGTGTGTGTGTGTGTGTGTGTAAAATAATAAAAAAAACATGTGGTCTGTTGTTGCAGGATCACAAACATATAACTATACCATATCACTTGAAAACTTTCAACGTTCAACAACTAAAACAGCACGTATAACTCAGAGAAAATAATTACATAATCAAGATATTGACGTCCCGGAAGCGGAAGTTTAGAAAGAAAACTTCGATCAACACTGGAAAGAAAGATAGCAGTTAGTAGACGAGAGAAACTTTTTTTTCTGAAATATTATTTTTAATAGAAATATTTTATAAGTACCACCAGCAGTTCGGTCAGTCAATGTTTACTTATAAGGAAACGGCTAATATTACCATTACACTTAACATTATATTTAAGTCTTTAAGCATTTATTTCGCTCGAGAATGAGTATTTATTGAGCGTTTATATTTGAGTCTTCATAAATTTACTTCCATAGTCAATGAATTATTTAATGCAGACAAGGTTTTTAGGATAGGTTCGTATTAATAGAATATGTATTAATTGCAAGAAATCAGTTTGTAGATCAGGTTTCATTGACGTATTTTTGTAAAAAGGGTTTTTGTTGAGAGTCAAATGTGTTGCTGGTAATAAATTTTATACTAAAATTTATTGCTGGTAATAATTTTTTTCAAAAATAATTTCTTATATTTATTGCTGGTAAATTTTTTTCAAAAATGTATTACTGGTATTTTTGTTGTAAAAACCTATTTTTACACTTTCATAGTGTTTTGATTCCAGTTTGAGGGAGGGGGTAACTATTTGCCCATACCTATGACACGAACAGGTCAGGGTCAGGGTGGACTTAGAAAAAACAGCAATTAAGAGGTGGTTACGTGCTTCTGAAAACTTCCTGATCAGAGGCCTCACTGACAGATGTAGTTCATATCATACGCAGGACTTAGTAGATCGGCAAATATTTCTTATATTTGAATCAAGATAAGGGAACATCGAATGATACTATGACCGTTACTTTTTACATGTGTATCGTAAAAATGCGCTGGGGTTCGTTATCAGTGATTGTCAATACTGGGTATGTTGATAATTTAGGCTTTTTCACCATCGCACAATCTCACTTTTCTAACCAGGTCTCCATTGATTATACGGTAACGCGCGTCCCAGCAGTAAACTAGGTTTAACCTTTGGTGCATTGCGTCGCTTCGACTAAGAATAACTAAAAACGATAATGGTGGAAATTTGTAATAACTGATCAAGGGGTCAGTCAGTAGGGAGCCTTCCTTCCTGTTCTTCTTACCTATAACAATGGTCCGCCACACGTATTCGAGGATACCCGTCTAATAGGGTGGCTAACTAATCCCTATTGCAGACGACTGCTCAGGCACATTTGTGTTTGTCCAACACCCACCTGTGGTCGCTGTGTTTTATACTGCAATTATGCTGAGAAGACCTTAGTTACAGTTTCTGGGAGATAGCGTGTTATCTAGCGCGATCAACAGTCTGAATAAAACCAGTACACTGAAAACCCTCGGTCACGATGACTCGTGACTTCGTGCTAGCACAGCCATCTGCCCCCGCCTCAAGTGTTTCGTCTATCTAATTTTCACTCACAAGGTATGGTTTTTCCAAAGGTACCGCATGTTGGGATAAGACTCCTCCAGACCGATTATATCACCTTCCTGACAAATCGACCATGATCAGATTCGAACCCGGGTCTACTATAACCACTGATGGTAATAACCGATCGAAAAGTGCACAGAAAAATTTAAACACATAAGGCATCAAATTACATCACGATAACCAGTGATTGGATGTTTCTTCAACCAGATTAAAATCATGACAGTTAGACTGAGAATTTTCCCCTTATCGGCTTTATTCACCAAATATTATTTATTAGTTACCTATAAGGTAACTAATAAATAATAATACTCACTGTCTCAAAAGTAGAATGGTGGTATTAATGGATAAAAGCTGTGCATTTGTGCACACTATTTAGTATTTAAAGAGCTACTCAACGCAGTACTCAAGATAGAGTGCTAGTGTTAAAATGGTTATGATAAAAATAACTACGTTTTTAGTAGTAACTTTCACCCAATATAAGACTCGAGTGCCACTTAAGGTAGAGGTCTACTGTTAAAACGGTTATGATGCAATAAAAACCTACGCTTCTTCATAGTAATGTTCACCCAATACAAAGTTTCAAACATACTCAAGACAGAATTAGTGTTAAAACAAACATGATGAAAAAAATACGCTTTTGTATATTTTTAGTAGTAAAGTTCACTCAATTCAAGGCGCAGGAATCCCTCAACGTAGAGTATTACAGTCGAAACGAATGTGTATGCAATATGAATGAAAGACAACACAATGCTCTAGATAGAGTGATAGTGTTAAAATGGTTATGATAAAAAACTACGTTTTTGTATATTTTTAGTAGTAACCTTCACCCAATACAAGTCTCGAGTGCCACTTAAGGTAGAGGTATACGGTTAAAACGGTTACGATGCAATAAAAACCTACACTTCTGCACATATTTAATAGTAATGTTCACCCATTACTAAAGATACTCAAGATTGAGTGTTAATGTTAAAACAGACATGATGAATATATTTTTAGTAGTAAAGTTCACTCAGTTTAAGGCTCGGGAATCCCTCAAGGTAGAATATTACTGTCGAAACGAATGTGTATGCAATATGAATGAAAGACAAAATGCTAGAAAGTGAAAGTTATGGCAATAAGTTTGCTTGATTGATTTTGATTTTTACGGCTCATCGACACTTTATGGGTTTTCATTGAGTGCTCCTTGCACACCATTTATGCGCTCCTGTGTCAGACTAGGAAATAGCCAGACGGTCCAACCCGCGCGTGCGTACACACAGACCAGACGGGAAATTAGTGTCAGCTGCTGGGAAGTCTATTCGTGAATTGCGAATTTCCCGATTTACTGACGTCATTCCTTCAAATCTGTATCGATCGGCTTGTCCAATCTACATCGGACTTTTTGAAGAAGACAATCCCGTGCCATTTTCTCACGGTACCGACATCTCCAACCCACTACCAGTATTCTTACGCACACATCACACCCACATCGATTTCTTCTTTTTTTTTTTCAAATTTATCTATTATTTATTTACACCATCATTCCCTCACCTTTCAACGCCTTCAAGGAGATGGTGGGTCTAGAAGGATATCCCGTCTTTTCCAGTGTTGTTCAATGCCGACGCGACCGTACCGACGATGTAGGCAGAAGACATACCGAGAGAAGGCGAGTATTCATGTATTGATCGGATTGACAGAAATGGCAACTGTTCTCTGCTAGCTGTTATTTAGTCAGTTGTTCTTTGCAATAGGTCATCTGCCTACTCGAGTAAAGCGGAGAGCGCTTTAACGTGATTTTTACTCGAAAGTGAATTCTATCGAATGCACCATGTGAAAGTAATTCTGTGTACAACGATGCATTAAAAGACTTACGGACGGATACTCAAGAGTACTTGGCGGTAAAAGCTGAGAGCTTACAGCTTGGAAATAAAATAGCATTTATGATTTAAATCTAGCACGCACACAAACACAAGCACACAGCTTGGAAATAGCATTTATGATTTAAATCTAACAAACACACACACACATACACACAGGATGAAAATAATATAGCATTTATGATTTAAATCTAAGGCACATACATACACACAGCTTGGAAATAAAATAGCCTTTATGATTTAAATCTAACAAACACAGACATATACAAAGATGAAAATAAAATAGAATTTATGATTTAAATCTAACAAACACACGCACATATACACAGGTTGTAAATAAAATAGAATTTATAATTTAAATATAACACAAACACATACATACATACATGCATATATATATATATATATATATATATATATTGTTGTAGAGTAGTTTTCACAGTGGAGGCTTGTATTTCACTAAGTCGGTCCTAAATTAGGTTCGACGATTGGAACTTGAAAATAATAGTTAATGATGCAGCAATCTAGATGTGGAGGTTTATACTTTAATGACCGACATCGATTGACTCACTCAACTCATTGAGTCTACTGGCGACTGTTACTACTACTACTTATTATCTGTGGGAGAGTCTTTTTACAATAGAATAGGTATGATCTAGTATAACACACACACACACACACACACACACATATATATATATATATATATATATATATATATATATATATATATATGAGGAGGCACGGTGGAGTAGTGAGTAGCGGCTCTGACTGGGGGATCGGAGAGCCTAATTCAAATTCCAATCGAAACCATTGCGTGTTAATTACCTTTGGGAAAGGTATGAATCCTCTTCTCCTCCCCTCCAGCTATGGGTAATTAGCAGAACAGACTGGGTTCTATAGCCTTGAATGGCAACTGGGTCTAAGAGAAGAACAACCCTGAATTCAAAATCTGCGGAAGGTTGTTTGGGGACCTTGTGGCACATAGTGCACCAGGTCTCTGTATGTGGCCCTTTAAAATAAGTGGTTGGTTCTTCACAGCGCCTCCACCACTATAATCAAATCTCATGTGCTGGTGTCTGGCTGTCGGTTCCTAGGAACTGAATTGCTGACCCTAATACGTCGATTACGACGGGAGAGTCCACCCCATATATATATATATATATATATATATATATATTCATGTTAAAAAGATAAAAAAATAATTCATGTTAAAAAGATAAAAAAATAAAAAAACAAATGAAAACTACAGACAAAAGTTCATTTTCTCCATCAAGACATTCATTTCTGTAGTTCACTGCTACCAGCAAGCAGAAATATTTCTCCTCTCGATGATGGCCATTTTGGTCGAAACTAGTCGGGGAATCTAAATGAAATAATAATAAAAAAAAAACCCAAAGAATATTAATCTACAACCCAGTGTGTCTGAAGATTTTAATTTTTAATATTTTTTATTGTTCAATATATATATATATATATATATATATATATATTACGTATATTTTGGCGCCATGTTTTCATTAAGACGTCCCTCATTAAATAATTTAGACAAACTTTGTCTATTTATTTTTGAAAAATAAAAAAAAATGCAGTCAACTGCAAGTATAGCAACAAACTTCTTAAAAGTTTGGAGCAGCAAAATGTTATATAAAAAATACTAAAATAAAATACTTCAATTAAAAAATATTTTTAAATATCACATAAGTTACGTAGCGTTGAAAAATATTTTGAATTTACGGTGTTAACTCATAACACATCCATAGATATTTAACACCAGAAGATGGCTTCAGATGCGATTGAAAAAACTTGCGGAAAAAAAAGTTATTTGAAAGAAAAGTTTGGAATTTTTCTTAATTTATTTTCGACATCAATCAAGAAATTAATTCGTGGACTTGAAAGGATTAAAACTAAAATAAATAGACATAATACATCTAAAATATTTAACCAAACACGTTATTTTTTGGCAGTAATTCTCTTATATAAAAGCCTTCCAGAATTTTAAGATTGGGTCTTATTATTGTGATGAAGCACAGATGTATTTTCGACTAATATCTGCCTAAAATGTGAATGTGGGCATGAGTGTTCATTTAAATATTCTGCGATTGAACTATCATCGTTCAAGTGAAAGGTAAGCCTTCTCGTTATCGTGGTTGTTCTAAAACTAACATACGTATTAACATTTTTATCAGAGATGCAATCGTCCAAAAGATATTTAAATTGAGATTCGATGTCGGTCTTTCGTAAGACACTAGTTGAATAAGTTGTATACCGGGATGTCTTTGACTACATCCTGGCATTTCTTACATAGCTGAAAAATTGAATAACCAACAGGACATTGACATGGTCCTGGATATTTTCTGAGAGTTCAACAATGGAGAATATATATATATATTACAGCAAAAAACACATGTAGAGATTATTTTTTTCTGTAAAAAATACATATGGTCTGTTATAATAAATACGCCGAGCTCTCTGTGGATCAGTTTTAATAATTAATATTACTTGTATCCACCCGAATTATATATCAACGGATCGATTACCTGTGTGATGCAAAAAATAATTACATTTACATAACGTAAATATATACCGGTGTATATATTTTATATAAATAATACTGAGAAGACTTAGAAGAGAAAGTCGTTGTACTTTTCTCCCTTCCCGGCAAATAAATTAATCAGGTCTGTATTCTTGCCAACATTATTTTTGCATATTTGACATCCGAAGAAACTTCAACCTGATTTATCTATTTTCGACAAATACATCATTGAATATCGCGAGTAAAAAATCGATCGCCGTTACGTCAGAGAGGACAGCGTAGGATTTTTGAATCCATGGAAACGGTAAATCAGAAGATTTTTTTGTATTTCTGTATTTCTTTTTTTTTTAATCTCTCATCCCCTCTCTCTTTCTCTCTTCTCTCTCTCTCTCTCTCTCTCTCTCTATATATATATATATATATATATATATATATATATATATATATATATATATATATATATATATATATATATACACACACACGACAGTTGGAAATTTACAGCTGGTAATTTTATAAAATTGACCCCAAATGTAGTTGTTTTGTACTTTAACCAAGAGAAAATTATTATACAGTTAAAAAAGTGAGTCATGATGTTTATTACAAATTTTATTATGACAAAAGGAAAATATCATTTTATGATTAAATTTTGCTCTCGTCAATAAATCCTCTTTTTAGCCTTGTTTCGACATTCATTGCAAAAGTTTCTCAAAGTATAAGTTTGATAATTGATTCCATTCATTTCTCAATGACTTTCAGGGTTCCTTTTCATTTTTTCACTGTTCTGTGCTATCTATCTATCTATCTATCTATCTATCTATCTATATATATATATATATATATATATATATATATATATATATAATTAACCTGTAGAAAAAGAGAATATGTATAAAGCTAAAGACAATAGGAAAACTGTATTATTACCCGACGCGTTTCGTCCATTTTTTCCAAACGAAAATATTAAAAACAAATTAACTATTAACAACAAAACAAAATGTCATTCTTCTAGTTGCTAAGGATATTTTTCGTTGTTAATAGTTACTTTGTTTTTAATAAATTAATTCCTTTTGCCTTGAAAAAGTTCACACTGGACGAAACGAGTGGGCTAATAATACAATTTTCCTATTACTTTTTCCCTTTTAGCACACAAATATATATATATATATATATATATATATATATATATATTATATATATTAAGAAATGGACAAGGTCCGACAATTTATTTATTAAAGACATTTTTATGTTTAACGTTGTTATTTATAGATACAAGTATTTAAGCAAATGCTCTGTTTATGATAAACAGTATTAAATAACATTTACCGGCCTGAATGTCCGAGAAATTTTCATAGAAAATATTCGTTCTTTGACAGGATTCGAACCTGCATCCTATACGGAACCGTCATTTAAGGTAAGGCACGTCAGCGTAAATGACGACAGTTGCTTTTCTGTTTCTGCCATCAACACAGGGTTCAGGGCTACAGTCCACACTTCACCATTCTTATCTAACGCTTGATAAATTGAAAAATTCTTCCAGCAATAGCCGTTAATTCAATCGAAGCGAAAGTTATATTTCTTACCTGAAAGACGACCCTGCAAGGTGAGATTCTTAACCAATTTAGAGTTGATTAGAGTCTCTAGTAATTTCCAAAGGTAGAAGGCTGATAGGCTGGAACTACAAAAGAGGATTTCCAACAAGCAGGAAAGTAAGAAGCAGCAAAGCATTTATTATACAGTTTATAGACGACAGGATCCAATTCAGGAGCGCGTTTCTTAAGGATTATTGCAGAGTTACCATCAAGACCCAGGTATCTTGTTTTATCATTCTGTTTTATCAATAGAAGTTGTTAGCACCTCAAATTGAATGAATAGAAGAGGAGTAGCAGACTTACTCTTATTTAAGACACTGTTACATAGCCGCCAGTAATCACGAGAGCCAAACTCGTTAGTAGGTTATGTGATGCTTCATTCTATCTGCAAGCAAAGACTTGGCCTCTTTGCGGACACATTTGCGATTATCACGAGCAGAAATAAGTGTCTGTTGTGATCGGAATTATAACTTTGGAACAACCGGAAGAAGTGATTCCTGTAGGCTATAAAAGCTGATCAGGCCGGTGTGAACCAAGAAGACGACTTGAGTTTCAAATGTTATTTCTGAGAAGGAAAAAAACATTGAAGCCGGACCTTAACTCTAACCTCTGTGACCCAATTCTCAATAGGAAGGTAAAAAAAATCACACTTCAATAGGCATCTTGAAGAAAGTAACGAAATGAATCTCAGTCGGTACGCGGGTAAAAGGAAGAAGTCTTGTGGTTTCTTTCTAATAGACAACGCAAAGGGTAGTTTTTTTTTATGTGGTGTTGACAACTCTATTAACAGCCGGAGTTTTGTGAAATTTAACTAATTTTTTCTGCAGTAAAATATCCGTAAAGTTAATTGAGGAATATAACGTGGGTGCTTTTTTTCTATAATTTTTTTAACTATCCAGTAATCTTTAAAAAATACGAAAATATTCTAAGTAATCTAAAGTTTTATTAAAGTTTTGGTACTTTGACTTTTATATTTAATATAGTTACTGCTCTGGCTTATAATGTTGACTATGGATGTTCGTATTTCCAAAAATCGGCAGGTTTACACACACACAAATACACACAACACACACGCATTATTTTTAAAATACTGGAGGACAATGAATTGTGATAAGCTTTTCCATATATGATGAGTAAATATAGATTTTACTTAATAACAATATTACCTAACCGCTACAAATTAATACAGAATTTCAAAAGATTTAAAACTTTACAAATTATTCTAATTAAAATATTTAACAAAATGAAAATAATTCTTGTAAAAATTTATTATTCATGGAAAAATGATTTTCTTAATACTGTTGTGTCCATAAATATATATTGTTCATAAAAGCAATTACAAGTTTTTTTTTTGTTTCTTTTTAATTAAATAATGTTTTAGTTTTATTGCATTTTTTTATTTTACGATTCAGAGCAGATTGTCGGTAACTGGATGTCCTTTTTTAGAAAAAAATCGATGACTTAAATTCTCCAAAGACTTCAGCTTATAACTAATATAAACATTAAGCCGTACAAAAATGAATTTCTCGAAGTTTCATAAAATTAAATAAGTGGTAATGGTATCAGGTGTAGAAAAGATAGGTTTACGAAGGTTTTTTTTTAAAACAAAATCTTTTCTAAAATATATTTATTTATTTCTGAGAGTTTCATTAAAATACAACAATTATGTGATTTTTGCAAAAATTTCCAAATCAATGTGTATTTCAATACGAAAAGACGCTAAAATTTCCCAGACTAACTTACCGTTGTTGCAAGAAAAAAATTCTTAACCAAAAATGTTGAAGGTTTTAATAGGATTAAAAAGGAAAGTATTTTAATAATAAAAATAGTTCGATCTTTCCTCCTAATGATAAGTTAAAGCTTTGATGATAAAACTTTGTTTATATTGGGGCATTTCCTTCAACATGCATACTTATATTTTAGTGAACCCTTGGAGGTACCTGCCCTATGGCCTCTAATCTTTGCTGGTTAGTGTTATTAACGTGTAAATATTTTGTTTTAGTGAATTAAGATGGGCTACAGTAGTCAGATTCCTGGCCTTAAACAGTTAGGCATGTTCTCTAAGGGCTGACGAACTATGTGTCTCTGTTTGTAAGTGGGAGTAGTGGGGAATATTCATGGCCGGATGTTGAGAGAATTCATATTTACCTTTGAAAGATGAGGCAGCCAAGGTATTCTGGGTATCTATGGACATCCTCAACCCTAGATCGCTTGAGACAGAGAGACAGTTTTTAGATTTCTTTAACATTACGCAAAAAAGTCAGTGTCTGAAAAGTTGTATCAACTTACTAGAAGCATGGCCCGGCGTTGCCCGTGCTTGATTGAAAAATCGTACGACTCATACAGCACTGCACGCACTAACCTGTTTCTTCCCGCGCATAGCGTGACCTTAAATTAATCTGCATTTAGGAAATACCTAACCGGAAAAATATTTTTATGGGTTGACCGATTGTCCATTTGCACTCTGTTTGGGGTGGGGGCGCTCAGAGTTGAAACTTCACATGGTGACTCTCAATGGCCTCCTCATAAATCCGATCGGTTTTCGCTAAAAACAGACATGCGGTTCAGACGCAATCTGGGCGTATCGGTTTTTGGGTTTTATCGATTTTCCGCGCTGTTTAGGGGTCCGTGGTCATGAAACTTCTGGACAACACTTCTAATGGTAGACTCTAAGAGGGTGTCAAATTTGGTTGAAATGCAATAATTCCTTCTGTAAGCAGATTTTTTCGATTATCGATTTTTTCGATTATCGATTTTTTCGGAACCTGAGTCCGAACTGAAATGGGCAGCCATTTGCAAACTTGTGTTGAAAACCGCATCGAAATCGGGTGAGAAATGCGGCCTGGGCGAGGTAACAACGCCCACGACAGACACACAGACAGACAACATGAGAAATATGGATAGTAGATAGATAGATAGATAGATAGATAGATAGATAGATAGATAGATAGATAGATTGTATTTCAAATAGGAGTATTTAGGTTTATCTATAGGTTCACGCTTGTCCCAGGTCTCTTGAAGAAAATTAGAAGTTTATCTCTTGTTTCCTGTTTAGGATTGGGATTTCTGTTACTTGTAATGTCTACTTCAGATATATATATACTACTAAGGATTCCGCCTAAAACTCTGAACTTTTATTTACTATTTATTTAAACCTTTTCCTCAATAGTAGATATGTTTTTCTATTGTATAGTTCACATTCCTCTCCGATGTTTGGGACAGGAGTAGATGTTTATCCCTTGTTTCCTGATTAGGACTGGGCTTCCTGTCCCTTGTAATGTCTACTTTAGCTATATATTCCTAACGTCTACGCCTAAAACTGTGAACTTTTATTTACTATTTATTTACATTTTCCCCCGATAGCAGTAGATAGATTTGCCTACTGTCCCGTTCACACGTCTACCCGATCTTTTGAACAAAAGGAGAGGTTCCTCTCTCTTTTTTTCTTGTTTAGGATTTGTTTTCCGGTTGCCATTAATGTCTTTTCCTTCCCTTTCACTTCCGATGACTCCTTGCGTCTTCTTGGTATTACCGCCTTTCTTGCGGTGATGCCACTTACACTGTAATCCTCTACCTGGAATGGTTCTTGGGCCTTGTGCAGAGTGAAAGTCATTGTGAAAAAAAAAAAAGTTTGAATTTTGACAAACGTCTCTATATTGGATTCCTCTTTTGTTAATCTCAAAACTCCTGAATATTTAAAGATTTTTTTTTTCTTTTTAAATTGAAATTAAACCAGCGTAAGAAGAGATAATCACTATTTCAGAATTGCTAAGCTCTGTCTATTTTTGTTAGTGGCTAAAGACAACTCAAATGTATTTCGGGCATTTTGATCATATTTACCTCTTACGAGTCTAATACACTCATTGGTTTATTTCACAGTTTATTTTAGAGTTGAACGATTTTTTTTCTTATTTCTTCGTATGTAATAACTGTTTGTCCTCTTCTATATTTACTTACTTAAACATCTCGTTCGCAAATAAGATTCTAAATTTAGATCACCCGAAATCGATAAAAAACACAAAAGAAATGAAAAAGAAAAAAAGTATAACGATATAAAAACAAATTACACCAAGATATAGGATTGATTTCTTTGCCTGAATTTTCTTTTCTTTCTGTACCGTGTCCTTTCAGGACGTAGGCGATTATGGCTCTCCACTTCCTCCTATCCCTTGTAGCTCTCCATAAGTTTCGTGCCTCTGTCAACTCCCCCAGACCACGTGCTGCCATCACCTTGCTTAAGCCCGTTGCTTTCCCTTGTCTTTTTTCTCTCTATTTGACCTGTGAGTGTCAGATTCTCCATGCCTTCCTTTCTCATTACGTGTCCCAGAAAATCATCTGCCTCTTCCTTATGTTAAGAATTGAAGTTACACCGGTTGTGGTTGTAAGTAGACAGAACTTAGATTCTTTAAGTATCGATTTCCCTCTAGAAAAATAATTTTATATTAATAATAATAATAATAATGATAATGATGATGGTAATAATAATAATAATAATAATAATAATAATAATAATAATAATAATGCTTCCTCCTGGTTTGCATCCTCTCCAATACCTCATCGTTGTTCACACTCTCGCTCCATGATATCCTTATCATCCTTCTGTAGAACCACATCTCCGCTGCCTCGAGTCTCTTCTTCATCTTTGAGGCGACAGTTCAACATTTGCTGCCCTATAGATGTTACGTAGCATCTCAGTACTGTTTTCTTTGTCACCAAAGAAATCTTTCTGTCTCGCAATACTCTGCCAATTTTTGGAATGCATCCTTGGCCATTCCAATCCGTCTTCGGATCACAGTGTCGCACCGACTGTCCTCCGTCAAAACACTTCCCAGATATTTAAACTTCCGCACATATTGTTTTGCTTTCATCATAGATACGTTCTTAATGTACGATATTAGATTGTTTAGAAAACAATGTCACATTTTCAGAAGCAAAACATCACTTTAAATATAGCGGAACTTCAACTTGATTGTTATGAATACAGTCCTAATTTTTCGCAAATTCGCGTAAGGCCAAATTTTGTCTGTGTGTACTCACTATACATCAGTATGTGAAAACGACCCATCTCTAAAAGAACATGTAATAAACTTGATTTTTCTTCTACGTGCCATGTCTCTTTGGGATATTAAGACAATTTTCTGTCTTTTGTAGCACTTAGTAAATTTTATCTTTTTGCTATCTTTCCTAAAACACTATCCATCTACAAGCTCGTTAGGAAGGTTATGCGCTGTTTTTCTCTGTTCGTCTTACCTTCAATCTGTCCTGTGAGTGTCAGATTTTCCAAGCCTTCTCTCCTCATTATGTGCCATAGAAATTTCAGCTGTCTATCCCTGATGTTATGTATAAGTGTCTTTTTTTGTTCGCATTTCTCTAAATCTTCGTCGTTGCTCACATGTTCGATCCATGGTATTCTCAGGATCCTTCTCTAAAACAAGATTTCTGTTGCGTCAGGTCTTTTCCTCATCTTTAATGAGATTGTCCAGCATTCACTGCCATATCAGTCGTTTATATATATTACTGAGAGTCAGCATTTACAATATACGCGTGAATAATTCATTTGCATGACAATTCTTAAAAGCTTATTTTGATAAACATTTCTTTTGTGTTATTTATTTTTAATTAATATTCAGAAATCTGCCATATATTAACATTGTTATTGTCAATAATTTTTTCCTAATGAATCCCTTTTCTATAGAAAGAATGTATACATGTCTTGTGAAAATCCAGCCTTAATTTAGAACACCTTCATAATAAGCATTGTTGACACATAAATTTCACATAAGAATAAATCTGTCAAATTAGATGAAAATAATTTATGGCACTCTCTAAATAATAAGTTAAAATAATTATTTTAATCAGTTTCATTGGATTTTCTTAAAACTCTACTGAATAATTAGAGTGCATACTAAGCTGTTTTCATTATTATTATTATTTTTTTTATTTTCTTTGATTTCTGGCGTTTACACATTTCTTTCCGGGTCCCGCCCGGGGACCTAAGGTTAGAAATGGCATCATGACACTTTCCACTGACAAAAAAAAAAAAAAAAAAAAAAATTACATAGATAAAGCCCTTCGTAAAGTGTGGGCTGTACTTGTCAGAACAATTTTTTGTATCATCTTGAGGCATGGACTTCCAGTAATCCCTTCAATTAGTCTATTGCAATCTTTTCCAACCAGTCCTAGGGCTCCAACTACAACAAGGATTGTTGATGTTCCCATATGCCACATTTTCGAGATTTCTATTTCAAGGTTCTTGTATTTTGACAGCTTTTTGAATATCTTCAAAGTCAACAGGGACTGCCATATCAATAAGGAGGCACCGTTTTTGTTTGTGGTCTTTAATAACAATATTCAAGGGTTGGCCTTGATTGTTCTGTCAGTGTGTATTGTGTAGTCCCATAGAATTGTAACAGGTCCTATCTCCGTAACCGGGTCTGGGTGATGTTCATACCAGTTTCTTTCAGTTTCCTTCCCGTAGAAGTTGCAGATTTTCCAGTGCAGATATTGGCCCACTCTGTCATGTCGGGTTTTATATTCAGTGGGTGCCAATATCGTGCAACCTGATACAAGATGATCAATCGTTTCTGGATATTTATCACAGAATCTGCATTTTGGGCTAACACAATATTTTAGTATATGTGCTTGATAATTCCTAGTTAGCAAGCATTGGTCCTGTGCAGCAAGGATAAAACCTTCAGTTTCAGCTTTCAACCCTGCACTACGTAGCCAATGATGGGTACGGGTTTTGTCTACGTCAGCTTGTTTGGTACAGGCAGAGTATTGGCCATCAAGCGGTTTATCTTGCCATCGTTTCTGTAACTGGTCGGTTGCATTCGTCTTCGCTGTCTTTTTTAGGTATTTTGCAGTTTCAGCCGGTGTATTGTGCTGTAGTTGCATCTCTACGCCCATTTGAAACTCCATTTTGAATTTGTTGGCTTCTTTTTTTTTCCTTCATTTGTGGGTGTTGTATGGCATCTCCTTCGCTAATTCCTAGGTACTTATAAGCTTCATCATGCTCCAGTTCCCTAATCTTTGTGACAAAATCTAAATCTATTAAGGGTGTTTCTGTAATTCTACCTTTCTACTTTTGCACATTTATCTAATCCGAAGTCCATACCTATGTCGTCACTGAAGTATTTTACAATATTGAGGAGGCCTTTCAACTCATTGTCGTCTTTGGTAAAGAGTTTGACATCATCCATGTAGAGTAGGTGATTGAATATTTTCTTATTTATTTTGTAACCATAGCTACTGTTGTTCAGTTCATGTGTAAGAGGGATTAAGGATAAACAAAACAGAAGGGGTGACAGAGAATCTCCTTGAAAGATTCCACGTCGGATATTCAGGCGGTTGGATATGGCAGTGCCCCCGGTGTGACTAAGGTATAGTTTGGTGTTCCACATTCCCATGCTGTGCTTAAGGAAATTTAATACCACAGGGGAGACTTTGTACATTTCCAAAGTCTTAAGGATCCAAGAATGTGTAACACTATCAAAGGCTTTACGATAATCAATCCACGCTGCACTAAGATTTCTGCGTCGTCTTCTGCAATTTTCCAGGATCATTTTATTTATCAGAAGTTGATCTTTGCAGCCATATGAACCTCTTCTGCATCCCTTCTGTTCCAGTGGGAGAATGCTGTTTGTTCGAAAAAGGAATAAGTACGGTTCGTCAGTACAGACGTGATCAACTTATACGTTGTAGAGAGACATGTTATCGGTTATTATTATTATTATTATTATTATTATTAGCATCGTCATTATTATTATTATCATTATTATTATTATTAATATAAAATTATTCAATTTTTTCCAAAGGGAAATCAATACTTATATAATCTAAGATCTGTCTACCTGCAACCACAACCGGTGTAAATTCAATTCTTTCACTCTCACACAAAACATTCCTCCAATCAATATACGGAAAACTACATGATAATAGATGAAATTATTCACAAGTCTCTCAAGCACATAACAATGAAAACAATGAAAAGTACCAGAATTTTCTTTTCTCCTCTATATTTCATATTCTGATGAAGCTTAAACAAAAACGAAACCTGTTAAATTTTCAAACGTTTTTTTTTTTTTTTTTTTTTTGCTGGTAATAATTTTTTTCTTCAAAAACTTATTGTTGGTAATAACTCTTTAAAAAGTATTTCTGGTATGAAAACCTATTTTTACACTTCCATAGTGTTTTGATCCCAGTTTTGCCCATAGCTGGGACAACAGGTGCTACCAACCCCGAGTCAGGGTGGACCTGGGAACACCAGAAATTAAGAGTTGTTTCCACGCTCCTCAAAATCTCCTGAACAGAGGCCTTGCTATTTGACGTAGTTTATCGTCTTGCTTGGGACGCGGATGTAGTTTAAAGTCTTACCTAGGACGTAGGCAATGTCTAGAGTGGGAAATTCCAACGACCTTAGCATAATGACAAAAAGAACTTTAGAAAACGGATATCTTGCTGAAAATGTTGTTTATGCGGGCATTTTAACGAGGTAAAAGAATTTTCATGACGACTTCCTTTTCTCTGTCCGTAGGATAGATTAATTAAAACTAGTTAAAATTAAACAACGCCTACTTTCAAGCTAATTATTTTATTCTATGACAAACGCGATAAAAAGAATTCAAATAACGTTATTCCCTTTACACTGGACACATATCCGCCGGGCGACAGTTTAAAATGACTTTATCTGCATGCTTTTTGACTGTTTTTCATAAAGGTTGTATTTTGATGATTCCAGATGAAAACTTGGACATTTCCAATATATTTCAGTAAAATCTTTATTTTCTAAAGTTATCGTTTATAATCATAGTACAGAATGCGATAGGTAAATTGTCGCCATTTTATATTTTGAATTTCGCGCATGCGCGTTGTTGTTTTTGTGATTTTGTCGACTGCACAGTATAGTAGGGTCAGTTGGGCACCGTCTGTGAGAGAAAAAAAGAGCTCTATGACGCAATTCACTCCGCCAGAAATTTGGAAACGGCATGCTGTTCTGCTAGGCATTCGCGCCGGAAGCTTGAATACGAACATTTCAGAGAATGTTGGTGCCAATCTGTGGATAATGCAGAGGATCCGGAAAGAGTTGGATGATATATCCACTCAACATCATAGTGTTTGGAGTGATCACTAATGATAGCGACATTATGCCTCCATTCCTACATGGCTTCAGACTCAATACGAAGGCCTACATCAAGTACATTGAGGAGGTAGTGCTGCCCTGGGTCAAGAGGGTGGAAGAGCCTATATCAGGTAACATGATTCTGTACCATGCCACACAAGCAGGAGAACCCAGTCATGACTGTCAGACAATTTCTGAGACCACACCAGCCCTTACACCTGGCCATTTAACTCCTCAGACTGCAACCCTCTTCATTATTATGTGTGGGGTGCAGTTGAGCGAGAGACCAACAAAACTTCTTGTTACAACCAGGATGAATTGAAGGCAAGGATTATGGCAGCATTCACCAACTTAAACGAGGAGACTGTCCAGAAAAGATGCCGGAGATTCCGAAGTCGTCTGGGGGCCGTGGTTAAAACCAATGGCGAATTTATTGAATAAATTTACTCTTTAGTATCTCAAGATATGTTTATGTAATTTTCGTAAATATATCTGTTAAAATGAGACGCCAGTGTTATTTTACATTTTTGCTTAATTTAGACGACAATTTATACATCGCACCCTGTACAAAAATAAAAATACAAAAAATAGGTGTAAAAAAGGTGTGTTTAAATTGACGTCAGGAGGTTTTGGGTTAACCTAACGCCTTCTCTTTTATTACTACAAATGTTGAAACGAAGTATTAGCGATAAAAACATTTATTTTAATTACTTTTTAATTAATTTATCGGCTTTTGATGTCAGGTTTTTAACACCATGGCCCTTAACCTCAGTTTAAATTGATACCATTTTTCCGTATATTGTGACCATTTTTCATAGTTTGTATTTTATTGATTTCAGATGTAAACTTGAAAAATTCCCAACATATTTCTATGAAATATCAACTTTCCAAAATTATAGTTTCGAATTGTTGCTTAGAAAAAAGAAGGCGTTAGTTTAAACTGACGCCAGTAGTTTATGGTTTTAATATTCGACTAAATCACTCATATATCCAGTAGATATAACTGCTTAAACAGGTATTGGTGCCCAATCTTAAAACAACCTTATGATCAGCATAATATTACCATTATTAACGAAGGGTTCTTTTATTTATAACGCAAACTAATCCAAGAAAATATGGACTACATATTTTTCCACTAAGAAAATGTTTCCATGGTGAGATTAAACAGACGTAAAGTCGGGTGAGTCTAAGGTAAATTATCCCAATGTAACAGTTTGTTTTACTGGGGGTACCAGTATTGTCATTCAAAATCATTACACCTTGCGAATATTTTTCACTTATACATAACAATAAAAAACTGTAATCGTTTTACCTTATTCTGAGAGCGTTAAGATGATGAAACTTACCATATTTCGCTGACTCGGACCTTGCAAACATTTAGCCGTGGTGGGTTGTTTGCAAACCTTAAGGAAAATCAGAAGATAGGAAACGTTTAAACTCAACACAGAAAAAAGCCATTTATTGACAAATTATCACAGGCTATAAAACATGGATTCATTTCCTTCTTTTTAAATAAAAAAAATAAAGCATGATCCTGGATGGCCATCGACATCTCACGTTAATCGGAGGTTGTTTTTTTTTAATTTAATTATAAATATTGTTCTTTATATTTGGTGGCATTTCAAGTATTTTTTATTACGAATGATAAAACTGTACGCAACATTTCTGATCAATCTGAAAGAGGCGTTCAAAATGAAAAGGTATTTTTCTGTACAAGAAAAGATATCAGTGATTTTGATGTATAACAATTACATTAAAAAATTTTCTCAACGACCTGGAGTATATATTTATATATGGAAAAATATATTCATTTTTTATATATCAGACAAATTTTAGGAAAATCTATGACGAAGTGGCAAACAAATTTAAAAAATATTATCCACTATAATAATTGTCACAAGTAATACGTACGAGCAATCTCAAGGAATTATATAAACGATTATATGAACATAAAAGAAATCTTTTACCAAACAACAAATTCAATGCATTAGTTGCTCACTGTAATGAGCCTGACCATAACTTAAATTGAAAATGCTACTCTATTAAAAAGAGAAAGCAAGTAAGACGAAAATGTATAGAAAGTACTTTAATCGCTAGATCATCCAGAACAAATTTGCGTCCGGTTTCCTATATTTCACCTTTCGGGTCAGTTCATTTGTTTTCACAAAGGGGGCTATTTAATAAAGAAAATGTGCGTTTGTCTTTATCGCTCTATATGTAAGCACTGAAAGTTATAAGAATTTCTTAGACCAAATTTAATTGTTTATTCTTGGGTGATTTATGAGGCATCCCTCACCTGGCTGGTGATGCGTGGGGCCCTCTGGATCGCCAAAAAGCTTTGCGCAGCGGGCTTGGAGAAATCTCCAAACTGCCGACGTTGTAGTGGGGAAGTCGAGACCCTAGGTCACGTCTTCTTTCATTGCAAGTTGGTAGCTCCGTTGTGTAAGTTTGTTGAAGGCCTCATGGTTCGCATGTTGCACGGAAAGTTCTTTGTCCTTGAGGCCTCTTCTGTTTGTAGCAATGTGGCACCGCCGTTGACGAAGGCTGAACTTTATGTGTTCCACTGCTTGCTAAGAGTTATGAGAGTCGTGATTTGGTCGACACGTCAAGAAGGGATTCTATGGAGGTGAGAAGTTCACCTCTTCTCAACTGATCTTGTACTTTAGGCATCTGCCTAAAGTCAGGATTAGGACGGAAAGGCGGCGACTCTCTTCATCAGAATTCGGCAAAAGATGGGTAAATCTTGCGCGACTGTGTAGAGTGAAAGGGGCTGACCTGGAGTGGCACTTGGATGTCGGTTAGGTACAGGATTTTGTCCTACCAGGGTTGAACAGAGGCAACCCGCCCCGATATTAGGCTAGTTTAGTTTTTTTTTAGTTTGAATCTTTAGTTTCCCGTTTCTGGTTAACTTAGCTAGGGTATGCATGCTCATTGGTCCCTTTTATTTCTGTCCCTATTTTTCTTTTTGTTTAATTCCCCATCCCTCCCTCGTTAGGGGTGGTCAGTCATGTCAGTTCTCTGGTTGTTTGTGGGATGACTTTCGTTTCGTGTATGTGTTTTCGTATTTGTTATTGTGTCTAAATGAGTGCGTGTTTGTGGGCGTGCTTGTTTTTTTATAATGTTATAATCCCGCAATTATTTCGTCCAGTTAACTGGTGTTTCTGCCACATTTAGGGATTGTGGTTTTTTTTTTATTACTAACCCCATTTTGTTTTGCTTTATGTAAGTAGTATTAATTCATACTGTAAATAATCATTAGGGTCTTTTTAAATTGTTGTCCCCCCCCCAGACTTTGAAATGTACATATGGGGACTAGTTAGGATTTTATAGAGAATTTGAGGTATTATGGTGGACGCAGTAAGAAAGTTAGGAGTGAATGTGTTGTTTTGGTGATAGGATTATTGTTGGTATGTTTGGGTCAGTGTTTGTGACTAGCTAAGTTTAGAATTAAGACAGAAGAAGACCGTCCTTCCCCAACCCCCTTTTTGGCCTTGTGCCACATTTTGTACTAACGTACAAATAAATAACTATTCTTGGGTGATTTTGGCTTTGCTTTTATAGACCCTGTCCTTCTGCGTTTTTTATTTGCGTTTTTATTATTTGGTTGCTTGTGACGAGGTTCTAATAACCTCACTAACCTTATCCAAAGTTAATATGAAAACTTGCCTCTTGTGATATTATTTAAGCTTTCTATCGTCAAGTAATATCTTTCTTATATAAAATACACTTTTTGTAAAGCATCTTATTTATCACGTCCACTCGTTTTGAGAAATGTTTAAAATTTCTCCATATTCTGTCAATGCCTAGACTGGAAGTGTGAAACGAGATATCTCGAAATCCAAGCTATCGTAACTTACACTTTAATAAAACTACTATTAGCAGTCTCCGTTAGCAATATCCAAATGTGTCTACTCTGTAAAGACAGGAAGTTGCTCGCCATTAACCTAAGAGCCACAAAATCGAGGAGCAAGCGACTAAATGATTCAGATATTAAGTATTTCGATATTTATATTTAACCTCCTGCTAAAAAAAATATCTTCCATGTAAAAACCTGATCAGTAATAGTAACTTCCGAAACGTGATGTAAGGTGAGAGACAGCACTCGCTCACGTTGCCGATGTAAGGAATCTTGTAATTCAATTTCGTTCTGCACCTACACGGACACGCTCTGTGCCAATGGACTTGAATTAACGTTTTCGCTTCTTCGCCTTTTAAGCCCTGCAAGATGTTAATTAGGAACCCCCACCCCTCGTTGAAAAGTCTCATCTTGTGTTCGTTTTTTTTTTCTTCACATACTGCTGTAACTAACAAGTACGGTGTTAGTCTTTGGCGATCTCTATTGCTTTGTTCTTAATATAAACAAGCCAAGACAAAATGATGATAAAGGGACTAAATCCGTGTCAAAATGTTTTTTGGTTTTCATTCTTGCATGACATTGTTACTTTCCAGTATATCCGATACAACATTTATTATTCATATAATTAACCACAGACTAAAACACAGTTAGAATTAATATATAAATCCCATAGATCAAAACCCACCCACGTTTCTCAACCACATTAGACAGACATGCTTGCAGAGGTCTTGAAATCTCCCACATGCACACACTCACACAAATAGACACACATAAGCACATCACATACACTCCCTAAAAAACTAAAAGATAACATACACTTAACACAAACATCCCCTTCACAGCAACCAATAAAGCTGTCAAAATGACTAAGTAGGAAATTCTGAGACACAATTCCCCAAGCTTCTATTAAAAATAAAAAAAAATGTGAAAGAGGCAGTTTAACCAATAAAGGACTGACCAAAATTAACGATCAAACAACAAATTAAAGCTACAGACAAAAGTCACTTTCTTCAGAGACAGTCATTCACTCCTGTAGTTCACTGCTACTAACAGAGACTTTTTTTCTCCTTATGATGGCCATGCTGGCCAAAACTAGTCGAAGAACCTAATTTAAATAATTAAACAAAAAAATTAATACACGATAAAGTTGTTTTTTATTGTTATATAAAATATATATATATATATATATATATATATATATATATATATATATATATATCTCCGAGACGCTAAGGTTAAATTATTGTACAAAGATCAAGGTAAGCCATGTTTGCAGCCTTTTTCTCTTTACTTCCCCCTTCTTTCTTTTTTCCTTTTTCTTTTCTCTCTTCTCACCTCCCATTTCAATTTATCACTTCCGTTAAGTTAACCGATTAAATAGGTCATGGTTTGGTCACTCCTCCTCCCCCAATACTAAGTATGATTGAGAGATATATTAAATAAAACCCTCCCTAAACTCTACCATGTCTCTCTAACCACTCCTGTTAAATTACAAAAACTTACACTACCCATCAATTTTCATTTCATTTTTCGTTTCATTTTTGGAAGTGCTATCTGATGATCCGGCGTCGTTTAAAAGGGCTCTGGTGAAATAAATTATTATAAAGGAACATTAAAGTGGTCTGTTTTTCTTTAAATATCTATCTATCTATCTATCTATCTATCTATATATATATATATATATATATATATATATATATATATATATATATATATCAAAATACTTTTACAAATTTTTAGGTCGGGTTCCGCACACCAAAACAGGTACAAAAGTCCATATAAGCATATGTCCGCAAATCCTTCGTTTTTGAGTTATTAAGTTTAAAGAAAGTTTACAGAATGTGGCACTGCGTTGCAAAATGGATTAGGTTACATTTGTCATTCATGTACATTTTTGACTAGTCTGTTTCAACGTTTAATGAGTGTAGTAGTGACTTAACTGAGAAGTGTTAGCTTTATCGTGAGTAGGCAGATATGATTTTTACATACGGCTGCGAGAATGGTAATGGACGCAAGGTATCAGATTGAGTTTCCAGACGAAAGGCAGCCGAGTCGTCCAACCCTTACTGATGTTTTTTTGTCGCATTGTCTAGACAGTATCCATGGCAACACAATCCATGGATCAGGGAAGACCGAGATCCGATCGTACACCTGACCACGAAGAAGACTTTGTACAGGCTGTCGGAGACGGTCCAGGTATCATCACACGTCAAGTTGCCCTTGCATGTCGTACATCTCATAGTACAGCATGGAGGGTACTTCTAGAGCAGCCCCAGTAACAGCGTCTACCTTAATCTATCTATCTATCTATCTATCTAAAATATTCATACAAAATTTGTTGGCGGATACCAAAACAAGGTTAAAAGTCTATATAAGCATATGTCCGCAAATCCTTCGTTTTTTAGTTATTAAGTTTTAAAAAAAGTTTACGGTAGATGGCGCTGTGTTACTCTGTAGACTAGGTTACATTTATCATTCGTGTACATTCATGGCTAGTCTGTCGTCTACGTTTAACGTGTGTAGCCTTGAGTTACCTGATAAGTGTTCCATTTAACGATGGCATATTCTTATCGTGAGGAGGCAGATATGCATTTTACATTTTGGCCGCGCGAATGGTAATGGACGCGAGGCTGCGCGGCTGTATTTGAATCCATTTTCAAACCGAAGACAACCGAGTCATCCAAACGTTGTTGCTGTTTATCGTAGCATTTCTGGGACATGTCCTGAGGCACTAAAAACTATGGATCGAAGAAGACTGGGATCCGCTCGTACACCTGACCACGAAGAACACTTTGCTGTCGGAGACGATCCAGGTATCATCACACGTCAAGTTGCCCTTGCATGTCGTACATCTCATAGTACAGCATGGAGGTTACTTCAAGAGCAGCTCTTCGGTCTTGTTTACATTTTGCCTCGTTTCGGTGTGAGGAACCTGCCCCCAAAATTTATAAAAGTATTTTTGGCTTGTATCTTGGATTGTGCATTTAGCAGTGTCTACCATAAACTTTAAACATAACTGAAAAACGAAGGATTTGCGGACATATGTTGATATGGACTTTTGTCCTTGTTTTCGTGTGAATAAGTCAAAAACTATTTGAACTTTTGAGAGTTTATGAGTGCGGATGATTGGGGGGGGGTAGGTTGACATTTCTTTCATGAAACCTACTTTTAAGGCGATAGATCCCGGTCTGTCTTGCTATTTACCCATATCTGGAGGGGAGAAGAAGAGGATTCATACCTTTTCCAAGTGTATTAGCATATAAGTGAATGTAATGGATTTGACTAGAATTCGAACTCGGCTCTCCGATTCCTCAATCTGAGCCGCTATCCATTACCCCACCCCGTGCCCAACAGGTGTATTTACTTTAGAAATTAACTGTATGGCAATAAAATGCTAGACAGTTCCTTCATAGATGAAAAAGAAACAATTTGAAGCGACAGAGATGTGGTTCTACAGAAGGCTGCTGAGTATATCATGTGAACAACGAGGTAGTTCTAAGGAAAATGGGAACTAGAAAGACTACATTACGCATCACATTGAAACACCGGTTCTCGTGCGATCACCGAAAATAAGCAACGTCGATCCTGGTCAGTACATAGATGGGTGACCGCTTGGGAATACTAGATGCTCTAAGGTTCGATGTGCGGGTGGTTTAATGGATAATGGTTCGGAATTGTTAATCAGAAAGCCGAGTTCCAATTCTTGTCGGGTTCGTTTTATTCACTTACGCGCAAATATACTTGGGAAAGGTATGATTTCATATATCCCCCAGCTATGGGTTAATTAGTAAGAATTGTATCACTAAAATATTATTATCTTAAAAAATTCTTATAAGCTAAAAATATTTTCTGGCTTCAAATAACCTGTAAAGTGTTGATAATCCGTAAAAAAACGAATCAGTCAAACTTCTCTTTATTTCTACCTTAATATCAGTTCGTTAAATTCTTCCCAGAAGAAATCTTTCCTTTAAAGAATCAATACAGATAACGCAATGTTGATTGTAGAATGGAAACTGATTGGAGATAGCAAAGGAAAGCAAGAAGAAAGGACTAATCATCAATTGTAAAAGAGACAGAATATAAACTTGTCTGCAAGAGGAACAGTCCAAGATACGAACAACGAATTGAAGATGTCGGAATTAAAAAATAGAAGTATCTAAATATATGAAAGGTACACTATTTACATTATTCGGACTATTGTCCTCATCTTTGTTGCCATATTTATCACAAAGTTCCGGCCGATGGACGCTCCGGCCTTCTTCAGGTGGTTGAAATGTCGACCTGAACCCTTTATTTCGCTCGCTGGGGTAGACTATTCTAGTTCCACGTGCCATGTCTAATGGATGTCACTTATCAGTTATCTCCTGTTAATTCACCTCTCCAAGTTCTCCACTGCCTTAACTAGGTACTGAACTCACAACTCTTTGGGTCCTGCCGCTGGATCTAACCACGCCTTTATCCAGTGTGCCATGTGTCCTTAAGAAGCGTACATCGGCCGAAACCTTGTGATAAATATGGCAACAAAGATGAGGACAATGGTCCGAATATTGTAAATAGTTTTCATAACACCTCATTTCAGAAATATAGACAAATCTATGAAAGCTGTTTTAACAGGGAATGGAAAATATGACATCGAAATCCGAAAGCGCTTTGGGATAGCGAAAGATTCCTTCCAAAAGCTAAGCAAAGTATTAAGGAACAGGAAAATTTTGTTAGAAACAAAGTAGAAAACTGTTATGTAATATTCCTCTTATCTGGGACGAAAATGTTTGACAATCTCCTCACAGATAAAGAAGAGTTTTGAGCCAACAGAAATATAGGTTTAGAAAAGGACGCTTAAAATCTCATGTAATGTCGAATGTTTATGTAATGACGAGGTTTTAGGGCAAATGACCCCCCCAAAAAAAGAATTACACATTACAATTTGGATCAGAAAGAAACAGTGTCATTTTCTAAAACAAATAATGAGGACTGAGGACTTGGAAAATTTAACACTCACAGGAAATAATGAAGACAAGTACAGAGACAAATCAGCGTTTAACCTATGTAAGTAGTTTGTGTAAATGGATGACAGGGTAGGTATTTGGATAGATAACGAAAATAAATACTTTACAAAAAGTTACAAGGGATAGGAAACTGAGGAGAGCTGTGATCGGCCACGTTCTAAAGAGACACGGGTAGAGAAGAAATGCATTATATTAATGGATGTGCAGGCAGCGTAAGTTATCGTTATAATATCGTGATTAGACGTTTCCTTATAAGGAAACATTCAGCATTCCTTGACTGTACAGTAACTGTTGTATTGCCAAAACTCGAGGAATTGCCTTTCGTTTACTCATACTTGGCCGATTCTAATTAATTTATCTAAGTTTGAGTAAACCAAAGGCAATTCCTCGAGTTCGGGTATGTATGAAAGACAGACAGACAGACAGATAGATAGATAGATAGATAGATAGATAGATAGATAGATAGATAGATATTGAAAGAATAGACAGATAGATACATACATAGATAGATAATGAGAAATTAAATCAGCTATATAGGAAAATTGATTAAAAGAAAGTAAGAAAAAAGAAAGAAAGAAAAAAGAAAGAAAGACAGATAGACTTAATGTCTTCTGAATATCTATATGGGCTAATTTCCTACATTTACTAATTTTAGTAAAACAACACATCCCTAGGTATTTTAGCACAATGCGCCACAATCCAGATTTGCATCCATACAATATGTGGCTCTTAAAAACCCTGGGATAAAAATCACATTTGATCGAGATATTTCAAACATTGGACGAGTTTAAGGAGAATGCGACGAGGCAGTTAGTCACGAAAGAGGAATTTTCAGATTATCTAGATTACTGGAAGGTACCCTGGAATAAATGCGTTTGGTCCACTTTTAAGTGGACAACGTACCCTTTAGTCGAGGTAGGCTATTTTTTGGTTAATATACAATAGTTGAAACATTTTTTGGGCATACCTCATACATTACTTAATCTGAAAGTGAAAATACATGTAAAGACCAAGCTGGGGATGCATCACCTTTACAGGCGCGTGATACAGTCATCTTTGCGTCAATATCCCATGTTAATTATCCATAAAAATAGACCTTTAGAAATGGCACATTTAATATTTAGTACTGTTTATTTTCACATCGTTTAAGAGCAATTTCCCGCTTTTCGGTCTCCGAAGCTTATCTCAGCTATAGTCAGCAACACAAAGGCGAATATCTTCAAATGGAATTTGCCCTCCTCGAGCTATCGACCGTGCTGTTAATAAATATCACCGATGTTGCAGTGATGCGACGGCAAGTTGTGAGAAAATACTGCCCACTGAAATGATGGAATGCCGTCATATGGCTGGGGGAAAATTCCGCCCACTTCCGAGCGTTGTTGTCTCGCAATAAAAGAAATACTATATTTATAACTAGCAGTATGGCCTGGCTGTGCTCGTGCTTGATTCAAAAATCGTACGACTCATACAGCAATCGCTATCACTTGACTTAAAATATGTTTGCCCTTCCTTGCCTTTAAAGGAGTGCCCTTTGCCGTGCTGATGTTGCTACATGCCTTACTTCTTGCCTATCTCAGGCTGCGAATTTTTTCTAAGCTCTATACTAAACATTAAATCTGTTACGAAAAAAGAACTAAACAAAATGAACACAAAACGATCAGCTTTAAAAAGGACTCTTGAAATAACGTTTAATGACACACACACACACATATATATATATATATATATATATATATATATATATATATATATATATGTATGTGTGTGTTTAAACTCTGCACCCGAAGATTGTGTCGTTCATGAAAATCAGAGTCGTGCTAGAGATATGATATATATATATATATATATATATATATATATATATATATATATATATATATATATATACAGCGTTGCCCGTGCTTGATTCAAAATACTCATACAGCAATCGCTATCACTTGACCTAAAATATGTTTGCCTTTAAAGGAGTGCCCTTTGCCGTGCTGATGTTGCTACATGCCTTACTTCTTGCCTATCTCACACTGCGAATTTTTTCTAAGCTCTATACTAAACATTAAATCTGTTACGAAAAAAGAACTAAACAAAATGAACACAAAACGATCAGCTTTAAAAAAAAGACTCGTAACTGGAAAAACCGAATGAAAAAAAGAATATTAACAACAAATACTTTTTCACACCCAACCCAGTTCTGCGGAATCAGAATCCACGTTGAGTTTAAGTAAGCGAATGAGCCAATTGGAGTAAAGTGCCATGCAGATTTAAGTTTTTACCCACTTGTGACGAATGCAGCTATCGATTTTTTTTGCATGCTAGTATGCTAGTTAACATTCGTGTCAGTCAGCTTTTGGCTCTCACGCTGGCCAATAGAATCTTCCTGCCTATTCGTGGCATCCAACTATAGGCTCTCACTCTGGTCAGTAGAAAATGGCCGCAAATTACATCAAAACTGCCGTAGAAGCATGAAAAAATCGATTATTTCCACTATCGATGGGAGTTGGGAAATGCAATGTTGGTCTTGGCCTTTCTGCTAACTTGGAGCATGTGCATGTAAATTTTGGTGCAAATCCGTCGTAAATTGCGCCCTGCATTCGTTACACACACACACACACATGAATAAAGTTAAGGTATGATTTATTTTATATTTTTTTATTGCATTATTTCTTTTCTGCAATATTTGATTTCATTATAACATATTTTTTTTTCGAAATTTGGATATAGTGCGCCTACAATTATTGGTAGGATTTCAAGTGCGTCTCGACTTCAAAAAGTTTGAGAACCACTGGATTAGCTTCTCATAGCTTATCAACCTTTTGCGGATTATTTAAAGCCATAAAAGAAACTCTTAGCATAGAAACGCCAATCTAGTACTGCGCTTAAATTCAAAGAGTCAGTCATTTATGTTCCATGTGTGATACACGCTTCGGCGATCATGTATCTTTTGATGCATGACTGACGAGGCAGATGTTTTCCCGCAGTCGGTTGCCATTTTTCTGCGGTAGACCAGTTACCATCCAAAGCTATAGAACCCGGTTTCTCCTGTTACATAGCTGTGGAGGTGGGGGGGGAAGAGGATTCATATCTTTCCCAAGATTTTTCACACGTAAGTGAATGTAATGGATCTGTCTAGAACTCGAACTCATTTCTCCGATTCCTCAATCCGAGCCACTATCCATTACTCCACCATACCTCCCTAAGCTAAATACAAATCTCAATAAACCCTAGCCTACCAGATTCTCAATCTTTACAAGTTTAATGTTTTACTGATTGTTTCAGTCAGTTATGTGCCATGCGTGATACACGCTTAGGCGATCATGTATCTTTCGATGCATGACTGACGAGGCAGTCTTTTTTCCCGCAATAGGTTGCCATTTTTTCTGCGGTGGACCAGCTGCCATCCAAGGCTATAGAAGCCGGTCTGTACAGCTATTTACCCATTGCTGGTGGGGGAAGAAGAGGAATCATACCTTTCACAAGGGTATTAGCACATAGATGGTTGTAATGGATTCGACTGGAATTTGAACTCGGCTCTCCGGTTCCTGATTCTGAGCCGCTATTCATCAATCCCATTACTCCACCGTAGCATAGATTTTTGCTTTAATCGGAAACATTGCCATCTTTGGAAACGGAATATAGTAGAGGACTGCTATATAATATCAATCCTTCTATATAGCAATGAATGCTGGACAATTTCTACTCATATGAATAGGAATCAACAGCGATGTGGTTCTACACAAGGATGCATTGAATACCATGAAAAAAGGATGTCAGCAACAAGGTGGTTTTAATAAAAATGGAAACAAAAAGGACACTAACAACGAGACATCTGAAATTTCTGGGATACATAATTAGGAAAGACGACCGTCAGGATATACGCCATATTTCTGCCGTAATTTCAGGAAAACATGTAAGATAGATAGATAAATAGATAGATAGATAGATATGAGAAATTAAATCAGCTATATAGGAAAACTGATTAAAAGAAAGAAAGAAAGAAAGAAAGAAAGAAAGAAAGAAAAGAAAGAAAAAAGAAAGAAAGACAAACTTAATATCTTCTGAATATCTATATATCCTAATCCCCACGTCATGTGTCTAGCAGTTTAGTATCACACATCCCCAGGTATTTTAGCACGATACCTCACAATCCAGATTTTCCTCTATAAAATATGTGGCTCTTAAAAACCCTAGGATAAACATCACATTTGATCGATATATTTTAAACATTGAACCAGATTTAAGAGAATGCGACGAGGCAGTTTATGTTAGTCACGAAAGAGGAATTTTCAGATTATCTAGATTACTGGAAGGGACGCTGGGATAAATGCGTGAAAAAGGAAAACCGCAAACTAATCAAAATAACCTCATCAAATCTAAACTAGCGATGACCCATATAGTGTACAAATTTCATTGCTAAGTACAAAACCGTGTTTTTTGTCATGAATCAATTGCCTAGATCGGACGTACTATTTGAAGTAGAAACTTCACATGACATCAAAGCTCTTCACTCCCATATATGCAGGATGTATCAATAATATTTTTACATACTTTGGGGGCGGGTTCATCACACCAAAGCAAGGATGAAAGTCCATATAAACATATGTCCGCAAATCCTTCGTTTTTGAGTTATTAAGTTTAGAGTAAGTTCATGGTAGATGACGCCATGTTGCTATGCAGAATAGGTTACGTTTGTTTTCGTGCACATTTGTAGCAAGGCATAACGTATGTAGTACTGAGTTAATTGAGAAGTGTTCTGTTTAACAATGGCAGGATATCATATCATGAGCAGGCAGATATGATTTTTACATACGCCCGCGCGAATGGTAATGGACGCGAGGCTGCACGGCTGTATCAGATTGTGTTTCCAGACCGAACGCAGCCGAGCCATCCAACCTTTGCTGCTGTTTATCGTCGCGTTGCTGACCCAGGATCCGTGGCACCATAAACTATAGATCGAGGAAGACCGAGATCCGCTCGCACACCTGACCATTAATTACGCATTCTACATGGCCTTTTAGACATATGATTATATGAATATTTTACCTTGTTTTGGTGTCTGGAACCCGCCCCCAAACTTTCTAAAAGTATTTTTGATACACTCTATATATATATATATATATATATATATATATATATATATATATATATTCAACTCTTCGACTTTTCCGCCGTATTCGACATATGAGGGTCAAGCAGCTCAGTTCCAAGGAACCGACAGTCTGACACCAGCATATGTGATTTGATTTGAATGGTGAAAGTTCAGTATAGAAACATCCACCCTTTTTGAAGGGCCGAATACAGAGACCTGGTGCACTACGTGCCACAAGGTCTCCAACCGACCATCCGCAGGTTTTGAATTCAGAGTTGTCCTTCTTTTAGACCAGTTGCTATCCAAGGCTATAGAACACAGTCTGCTCTGCTATTTGCCCTTATTTTGAGGGATAAGAAGAGGATTCAAACCTTTTCCAAGGGTTTTAGCGCGTAATACTTTTTTTTTAAGCATTACGCCCCGAGCAAGGCGTAAAGCCAGGAGGATGCAGGGGGTTGCAGAAGATTAGGAGCAAGAGCAGATAGGAGTGATAGAAGAAAGGATGAGGAGAGGGATAGTGGATAGATCAAGGTAACTGGAGATGTCGATTGACATTACATTTGAATAGTTGGAGATTATAGCTCTCAGGGAAACAGTAATTGGGAATGGTGTTCCACAGGCGAGAGGTGCGAGGTATGAAGCTATTGGAGTAGAAGAGACGGCTACATTTAAAATTTTAAGGCATTAGAATTTAAAGGATTCGACTAAAATTCGAACTTGGCTAACTATTACTCCACCGTGCCTATATATATATATATATATATATATATATATATATAAACTTTAATCCTATTTTTTTTCATTTCTATGCTAAACTACTTATGACTCCAATCGTAGAAGCTTCCATTACAACTTAACCCTGTATAATAAGAAAAGAATGCTTCGTGAATTTAATAAAGATAAATTGATATTAATAAGAAGAGGGACACATAAAGGAGGAGAATATATTTAAGAAAAAATGAATGAAAAATCATCTCGCAGAATATAATGAAACTTTTAAGCTTGTCATGAAGCTTTATTGAAAACGTTTCGATAACGAGACATATGTGGTGTTCGACCATCACTTTTACAATAGTCATAAGGGGGAGATAATCAGGGTTGTCTGCACCACACAGAGAAAAGAAAAGACTTGAAGCACTCTAGTTGTGGTTCTAGAGACGGGTTCTAAGATTAACATAGACAGAGCATGTGGCTAAAGTGACATTCTACAAGGAAACTGATGCTAGCAATCGGAAAGGAAATGCTGAAATTCATGGGAGACTTAATAAGCAAAGAATGCATCGATAATTTAATTAAAGTAAAGTTTAGAGTAATAAAAATAACATGTAGATGATTTATAAAATATTTAAAGGTATTTAATAGACGGTATTTATCAATTCACCCACAGGAATTGAATGTGGCACAAGGCCTTTTTAATGTGGGTATGTCTGAGCCGTAGGCCCAGCCAAAAAATAAAACCATCTAAACCCGTCCAAGCGGGCTAGTTCCGTCAACCTCCCCGAACGAAACCCCACCCTTCGGCGGAGCTTCATCCGGGTTCCCCTCTGCAAGCAGAGAGTTCGACAGACACCCGACCCGGCAGCTCACAAAGCGCAGATACTACACTTTGATCCTAGCCACCGGGCCGAGCGGGTATTCTTTTTAGAGATGTATAGATACAGGTATTTAATAGACAATCACTTCAGATAGAAATTAAGGGATAAAGATGTATTTTTACCGATGAATGCTGGGAATTCTCTAGACAGAAGAAACACCGAAGAAGACTTAATAGACGTTACAAGAAAACGTATAGAGTTTTTTTTTTTTTTAAGCATTTCAGCCCAAACACGGCGGGAATGCCACTAGTACGAAAGAAGTTACAGAGAGTGAATGTAAGAGAAAAGACTCAGTATAAGTGGGATTTACGATAGAAATATGAACGGTGATCAATGTATCAGAAGTTTGTAGCTATCAGAGAAGCAAGTAAAAGGAAGGGAGTTCCACTGTTTGGAAGTGCGAGAGAAGAAGCTGTTGGAGTAGAAAAGGCGGTTACGTTTAACTGTTTCAACAGTAAAAGGATGTGACCTAGATACTAACCCAGCGGTACTCTTAAATCTATGCAGTCAGGGAATCAGGGAAAATAGCTCGTCAGGGCAGTTGCCATGAAAATATTTGTTGTAAAGAGAGAGGGATGCCAAATCACGCCCGTGGGAAAGTGACTGGAGACGAGATGCCAAGTCAGGGCCGATCACATTGCAGATTCCTCTTTGGATTTTGTCGAGAAACCTCGAGATGAAGACCAGATTCACCAGATCATATATGGCAACAGTATTCAATGCATGGACAAATGGTAAGATTTGTAGGTGTGTAAGATGGAAAAACGAGAAAAACCTTCTGGCACGGCACAGAGAACCAACTTTCCTTTCGGGAGATGCAACTTTTGATTCAATGTAGTTTTTCCACCTCAAGTCAGTGGAAAACGTAAGGCCAAGAATGTGCATTAAAACACTCTCCTGAAGTCGGCCATCAGCCATGCTGATTAGGGGACAGGGAGGTTTCTCTATGGTGGTTAAATGAGAGCAGTTTCATTTTGGAGGCATTAAAATTTACAAGTCATTTCCTGATTGGAAGCCCTTTTCGAGATCAACGGCCAGGTTAACTTTGTCGGTTATTATCAGAAAGATAAACTTGTAACATACATTATGAAGACGAGCGGTTTGGAGAATTAAACACGCACAGGAAAGACTGAAGAAAAGAGAATCAAAGAAAGAGCGAACAACCTACTTAATAATTTTGTATCGATAGATGTTTTTAATCGAGTTCACTCCAAGCAAAGCAGTAAAGTCACTAAGGCAGAAAGGGTTGAAGATTATAGCTGACTGGCAAGCATGTAGCCAAAAGAGAGTTCCACGAGGGAGAAGTGCGAGAAAAGAAACTGTTAGCATAGACTTTACGGTTACTTCTATCCAGGCTCAACTGTAAATTGATGAGATCGCGATGTCAGTCTGGTACTGCGCTTAAATTCATAAAGTTCAGGTGTCATAGAGAAGAGCTCATCCGACCAATTACCATAAAAGTATTTTAGCAGAAATATACCCAAGAGGGATGGTAACGAATCAAAAGTTATTTAGAAAACAAGAGGCAGGAAGTTGTGGAGAGCTACGTTAGCTCATGTCTTAAAAGACTATAGCACATAAAAGTAGTCTAGTATTAGACTACGGTTCGATCATTTATTTCAATTCACGTTTACATCAGTGTAGACAAAACTGGGGAAATCCTGGTGTACGTTGAACGGTGGGATTGAGATTAATCGAGACCAATGCGGGTTTTTTTTACGGTTTACAAAACTGTTGTGGACCCAGAATAGATCCGAAAAGAAAACTCGAACTCAGCAATTTAGTGAAAACAGATTATTAACAAAAAGAACGAATACAAAAGTGTTGCACGTCCGACTGACGGCAAAGTACAGTCGTCAATTCGTCAACTGTAGACCGCTCTCTTGAGAGGCATAATCTCCCCGTATATATAGTAATAGGACGAGTCCATTTAGTCCATGAAGGTAGGTCCCATAACAAAAATATTGGGGGTTATTTAAGGGCGAAGCATTTTTTTTTGGTACCTGAAGGTTCCTAGAAGGACGAGTAACAAAGTCTTCGTGATAAGAGTGTAGAAACTGCTTTGCAACTTTAGTTAAAGTTTATTAACCAAATGATTTACGCTGCTCATTCGTAGAAGTCATGAAATACATCGCCGTTTACATTCACTGGAGGAGGAGGAGAAGGAATAAGACGAGGTGGAGGAGGAAGAGGCGAAAGAGAAGGAGGAATAAGGGGAGGTGAAGAGTGAGGAAGAGGAGGAGACGAAAGAGGAGCAATGAGGTGGAAAAGAAAGAGGAGGAGGAGGAATAAGAAGAGGAGGAGGAATAAGAAGAGGAGGAGGAATAAGAAGAGGTGGATGAGGAGGAAGAGAAGAAAGAGGAAGAAGAAGTGGAGGAGGAGGAGGAAGAAGAAGAGGAGGAGATGGAAGAAGAAGAAGAAGAAGAAGAAGAAGGAGGAGGAGGAGGAGGAGGAGGTTTGGGATTGTAATCGGCCTAATATTTTGAACATGGATTTACTACTCGAGTCCACGACTGACTAAAAATGAATAGTTCGGCTATGATTTACCGTCGATGACATTAATTTAATCCAAAATTTTAACACCAACCGAAACGGCTAGTGTTCAAGCAAACATTTAGACTCTATGGTGAACCGTAAAAATGTGTGACTGTCGGATTATTGATGAAAAAAAATCTAAGCTTCCTTTGGATCAAGTTTATAAACCAGCAACCTGCTCAATACGTGATAATCTTTGAGATTAGCGGGGCAGCTACTACCCCACAATGAGAAACTCGATCCATGTTTATTTACATTATTTATTCTCGGATTAATGTCCTCATTTTGTTTTTATTATAACAGTTCGGTCGTTGTGTTCATGTGATTGTCGATCCGCGAAACCTTCAGGATATTTCAAACTGAACCTTTTATTTAATCTCATTCCGCTGTTCATGTCTAGGGACGACAGGAGTAAATTAGTTCCTCTCGATCCCCTATGAAAGATTGAGCTCTTTTTAACGCCGCACCCGAGGACGTGCAAACAGTAGGCGCTTCACTGGGAATTTGGATTCATAAGCGCTACCCAGCCGAATGCATGACTTTTAGGATAGTGCGATTCGGTTTGAATTCAGTCTCCTTCTCCTAGACTGCTTGCCACCTAAAGCTAAAGGATCTAGTCTATCCTGCTATTCTACTCATACCTTGGAAGAGAAGAGATGGATTCCAATGGTATTAGCACATAAGTGAATATAATGAATTCGACTGGAATTCGAACTCGGCTCTCCCATTCCTCAGTTCGAGCCGCTAACCAATATTCCATCCATTCTTATTTAATACGGTTCAGTTATTGTTTGTCTTGTTTCAAATGAGTTTAAGCCGGCTAACCTTTTTTTTTATGAATAAAGTGTCGCTGCCGACACTGGAGTTTGAACACATATCACCAGAGAGCAAATACAGGCGATCCCATTTTGAATAAGTAGATCTCGTGATGCAAAGGAAATGTACATATGGAAATTAAAGTCACATCTAGTTGATCGCTCTTTCTACACTATCCTGTATCTCTGTACTATTCACCATACTATTTCTCTATACGGATCACTATTCAGTGGTTACTATTCGGGCGAGTATTATCGAGCAAGTACTATTAGTGCGAGTGCTATTTGAAGGCGTCTGACATCGGCATTGTTCAACGGCGTTACTCTAGTTGTATCTGCGATTACAAAGTCTCTACTAGAACGAACATTACGAAAAGTGACAACGAGTATTCGTTGATATAACATCACAAACGTGGCAACGATCGTTCGATGTCATCACAAAACCTCTACACCCATGAATTGAATTCAGTATTATTACGTCACAAAATACAAATATATACCCGGTGTCTAAGGATTTACTTTGTTGTTGAAGAGGTAAATTGTAGTTCATTTATATCGGAGTCTATAAGTATTTACTTAGTTCGAGAATAGTTAAATATTTGTCGTTTATATCTGAGTCTATAAGCAATTCATTGGTTCGGGAATAGGTAAATCCTTGTTTATATTTGAGTCTGTAAGCCTTTACTTGTTTGGGGAATAGTTAAATTTTGACGACTTATATATGTGTCTCTATATTATTTGTTCGATGGCCCCTTTTCTGTCGGGTAGGAAACAAGAGAATTTCGTTAGAAGCAAATAAAAGAGCACTGAAAGGTTACGTACCATCAGCCCTCCTCTACGGCAGTGAATGCTCGACAATCTCCTCCCAGATGAAGAAGAGAATTGAAGCAACAAAGAAATGGGGTTCTAAAAACCGATGCTTAAAATACTATGGATCGAAAATAGTAATCGATCGAACATGGAAAATGGAAACAAAAAGGATACTTATACTTAACATCAGAAAAGAGATAGTTGAAATTTTTTTGGTTACATGATGAGGAAAGAGGGCTTGGAAAAATTGATACTTAAAGGAAAACAAGAGGTAGATAGGAAAACAATGCGTAACCTACTTAACGAACTTGAGTATTTGCATGGCAGATCAAGGTTTAAGAGAGATAACAAAAAAGACCAAATTTCTAAAGAGTTGCAAAGGACGATATCTACCAACTGCCATACGCAGTCAAATGTGGCACAAGGCCGAATTTAATGTGGGGTTCCCGAGCCCGTAGGCTTAGCCAAAAATTCCCCGTAGACCCCGTATAAAACGAGGTAGGGTAGGTGTTTCCCGAGACGAGACTCTGCCCTTCGGCACAGCCCTGTCTGGGGATCGTCTCTGCCAGGAGGCAGAGAGTTTAACCAGCCCAACTGGAGACAAATCTGAAACTGCAGGCCGGCCGACTAGCAGTTACAAAGAATTAAGAGTTGCAAAGCCCTGGAAATCGTGGAGAACCATGATCGCCAATGTCCTGAAGAGACACTGCCCATAACCGAAGAAGACGCCTTAACACTTTGTAGATGGTGCAGTCGGCATGTTCTCATTTCATCCGTCAGGGCAGTCACAGTTATTTCTAGTTTTGGTTTTATTTTTTTTAATTTAGCCTCATATCAAACTCTATGAGTTATTTAATACCAAAGCCTATATATTTTGTATGCAGTTTTGTGTTTTCATCTACAGATAATTTGGACATAATTTTAACTTTCAAGGCAACCGTATATTTTTTTAGATATATAATTTGTTGATGATAAAATGTATTGCTGGTCATTTCACTACAAAAATATATTGTTATACTTTTTAATCTTGTATTGATTGCCGTTTTCCTATAAAAATGTATTGCTGGTAATTTTACTATAATAATGTACTGTTGATTTTGGGTTTTGGGTTTCACTATGTGCTCAAATCTGCAACCCTAACAGGTGCTACCGTCTCGGGTCAGTTTTCTTCTCGTCATCATCTCTATCTCTGTCTACGGCTGATTACGCACTAAATCTGTTTTTTTTCTTTGTTTTTATGTAACATACTGTTGTGGCCTTGTTAGGACCAGAAAGAAAAACGCAAGAGAGGAATTGAGTTACACAAATATATTAAAAGAAACAGTAATACAAACATATGCAAACAAGAGTGTTACAGTAAGAATGTTCGGTCCGACTGTCAGAACTGACTGCTGGAAACTGGGAGAGTCTATGCGTATGTGGGTAAATTACCATAACAGATATTTTATACATAATTTTATACTTTCAGAGTAAACATATGTTTTTTAGAGATATAGTTTGTAGATGATAAAATGTATTGCTGGTCATTTCACTACAAAAATATATTGTTATACTTTTTAGTTTTGCATTGATTACCGTTTTCGTATAAAAATGTATTGCTGGTAATTTTACAATAAAAATATATTTGCTACTTGAGTGATTTATTGATTGATATTTTGCTATAAAAAATATATTATTACATTTAGGAAACCACCACACAAACAAACAAAAATTAAAACACTATTTTCCCATAGAGGTGACCCTAACAAATGCAATCACCCCGGGTTAAGATGGGTCTGAGAACAACAGTCAATAAGAGATGGTTCTACGCTCCTGAAAATCTCCATTCTTTCGGTCAGAGGCCAGAGGTGACCCTAACAAATGCAATCACCCCCGGGTTAAGATGGGTCTGAGAACAACAGTCAATAAGAGATGGTTCTACGCTCCTGAAAATCTCCATTCTTTCGGTCAGAGGCCAGAGGTAACCCTAACAAATGCAATCACCCCCAGGTTAAGATGGGTCTGAGAACAACAGTCAATAAGAGATGGTTCTACGCTCCTGAAAATCTCCATTCTTTCGGTCAGAGGCCAGAGGTAACCCTAACAAATGCAATCACCCCGGGTTAAGATGGGTCTGAGAACAACAGTCAATAAGAGATGGTTCTACGCTCCTGAAAATCTCCATTCTTTCGGTCAGAGGCCAGAGGTGACCCTAACAAATGCAATCACCCCGGGTTAAGATGCGTCTGAGAGCAACAGTCAATTAGAGATGGTTCTACGCTCCTGAAAATCTCCATTCTTTCGGTCAGAGGCCAGAGGTGACCCTAACAAATGCAATCACCCCGGGTTAAGATGCGTCTGAGAGCAACAGTCAATTAGAGATGGTTCTACGCTCCTGAAAATCTCCATTCTTTCGGTCAGAGGCCTTGTTGCCAGATGTAGTTTATAGTCATACCCAGGATTACAATTATTTCTAGCTTCTTTCTTTTTATGTACCATGTCCTTTCAGGACGTAGGCGGCCATGGCTCTCCACCACTCTCTATCCCTTGCAGCCCTCAGCAAGTTTTTTCCCTCTGCTTCTTCCCGCAGACCACATTCTATCATCCACTTGCTTAAGCCCGCCAGGTATGCCACGCTTTGTTTTCCCTTGTCTCCCTTTCTCTCTATTCGACCCGTAAGTATCAGATTCTCCAGGCCCTCCTTCCTCATTATGTGTCGCAGAAACTTCAGCTACCTCTTCCTGATGATGTTAAGTATAAGCCTCCTCCTTGTTTTCCCCATCGTTGCTCACACGCTCGGTCCATGATATCCTTAGAATCCTTCTGTAGAACCACATCTCCGTCGCCTCGAGTCTTCATCTTTGAGGTAATCGTCCAACATTCGCTGCCGTAAAGAAGGACAGATGTCACGCAAGAGCTCGGTATTTTTTCTTTGTTACCAAAGAAATCCTACTGTCTCGTAATGCTCTGCCCTGTTTTGGAATGTGTCCTTGGCCATCCCAATACGTCTATAGATCTCAGTGTCACACTTACCGTCCTCTGTCATAACGCTTCCCAGATATTTTAAATTCCGCATCTGCTTGATTCTAGTGTTTCTGACCTGCAAATCGCATTTCGGGCTCATCCTTTTACTGATGACCATGCATTTTGTTTTTCTTGTAGTTTATACTTAGTCCCTTCTTCACACTCTCCATCGCTACCTTCTGTAGGAGATTTTGTAATTTCTTTTCCGTGTCCGTTATCAGTACTGTGTCATTTGCGTATCTTATGTTGTTAAGACTGGCAGCCAGTGCTGAATTCTGCTACTGTTTCCAATTCTCTCAGAATTGCCTTACTGTATAGGTTGAACAGGTCGGGTGTGAAGACGCATCCTTGCCTTATGAACCTTTCTATTTTTGTATATTCGCTGAACTCGTTCCTTATGGGCATGCATACTGTTTGCTGCCAGTATAGGTTCTTGATTATTCTGATAGCTTTACCGAATATATCAAGGTTGCTGAGCAGTTCCAGCAGGTCATTGTAGCCTACTTTATCGAAGACCTTTGCGTAGTCTATGAAACATAGGTACACGTCCTTCTGCATCTGTATCCATCTTTCTGATAACATTCTGAGCATGAGTGTTCTTACTACAATAGTAATGGTCTTCGAGCTGTCTAGATTTGCCTGGCACAACGTCAATTGTACGGTGTGTCGAATTGTGATTGAATCCACTCTTCGACTAGCTTAAGAATTACGCGACGATCGACGCCCGTGATTGTCTTGTTATCTCCATTGACTATGACGTCTGTGTTATCATCCGATCATTTTGTACGCGTCCGCGTCCAATTAGAATTGTCATTATTCTCTTTCTGCGCATGTGCAGAAGGTGGGAAACATCTGCAAACAGTTGTCACTAAACAGAAGCAACATGTCAAGGACGCAATTAAACGACGTACAGAAATTAATATTTTTAGATAAATTTCTGATAAGAGCATCGCAACTGTGCACATTAGCAAATACTGACGGAGACAATACACACCCATCGGCTGAGAATTCCGTCAACGAAATGAAAGAAAGAAATTATCGGCCAGTGATAAAATCAGTCAATCAATTCGCCGTTTTTTCTTTTCCTTTTCTTTTTTTTCTGAGACGATTTTACTCATCTAAAAGTTCATAACAAATGTCAAGTGTCCACCTCTATACACTAGCTGTCCCTTCTGTCATCGTTCCATAGAGTACATTTTAAGTTATCACGTCGTAGTATTTTCAAATTTAAATAAATTAATATATATATATATATATATATGTGTGTGTGTGTGTGTGTGTGTGTGTGCGTGTGTTTGTGTGTCTATGTGTGCGTGCGCATGTGTCTGTGCGCGTGTGTTGTGTTTATATTTAATAGGCTAGTTAATTAAATTCGTAGAATAAAAAGACAACAAAATGATAAAGATATTGTCAATAAGACTAATGAGATTTATTTTATATTAATAGGCCTTTTAAACAAACAGAAGAGATAGAATTTTAAAGTCGGAATTTCCGGACACGCCTGTGTCATTTATCAACGAGACAAGAAATAAAGAATAAAGTAGGATTCTCTTTCGCGGGGAATTTGTTGCTTTTATGTATTTTTTTATTTTCCCACGTGTTGTGTTACTGTAAGAAATTTGAGGTTTTGGCCTAGTAGTTTGCTACGATTAAGGTTGTGGAGGATTTGTAGAAGGCTTTCTGAGGAAACTGTATTCTCTTGGTAAGCCTTGTTTTTGTCATTGAAAAAACAACAACAAAAAAACAAAAACTAAACAAAAAGCAGACGACATGCGAAAAACGGATGCCATCATTCGTTGAACAGGCACCTCTACCCTACCTTAACTTTTTGAAAGTAACTCATATTTTGATACAATAGTTGTCTGTGTAGATTAATACCCTAGTACCCCTTATCAAAATGATTGAATTCCCCGTAACCTTAGCAATTAATATCAAGAATATATGTGATTCATAAGCACATACATTCATGTTATTAGTTGGGCACCTCTAGGTGGTGTAATGGTTAGCAAGCTTGTCTTGCTAGATCAATTACGACTGAGTAGCGAGATCGATCCTCACTTGGTACCCCATAATTTCGGCCTTGTGCCACATCTGAGCTACGCTTGGAAAATCTTTACATTCACGATATTAGTTGGTAACATTACGGGGAAATTCAATCCTTTTGATAAGGGGTGCTAGTTTATTAATAATAATAGTATTAATAATAATAATAATAATATAATATTAATAATAGTATTAATAATAATAATAATGATAATATAATAATATAATTCATATTTAATAATAACATTTATATATTTATTTATATTTATATTTTTATATTTATATATGATAATAATATTCAAAATAAAAATAGTATTAATAATAATAATAGTATTCAAAATAAGTTATTCCAAAAATCACTTGAAAATGAAGCAGTACTAGGGATTTTAATTTAATTCTGATTTTGAAACATGGTAATTCCTGTGTAGCGATGGGAGCGTTTTTTAAATTAGTAAATCTATAATGTTTATGCTCCACAGAATTGTATTGGGGGCTGTTTTTTTAAAAAAAATAAAAATAATAAGAAGACCTGATTATAAATCTTACTATTCTTTCTCGTTATTTTAATATATATATATATATATATATATATATATATATATATATATATATATATATTATGAAATGGACAAAGTCCGACAATTTATTTATTAAAGACATTTTTATGTTTAACGTTCTTTTTTTTTATATATACAAGTATTTAAGTAAATGCTCTGTTTATAATAAACAGCATTAAATAACATTTACCAGCCTGAATGTCCGAGAAATTTTCATAGAAAATATTCGTCCTTTGACAGGATTCAAACCTGCATCCTATACAGAACCGTCATTTACGCTGACGTGCCTTACCGACCGGCCACAAAGGAGCGTTCGGTAGACAAGGTCGAATTTACTGCTTATAAACTTCAATCTTCCATGAAACTCGTACATTCATAACTGCTCTGGCGTATCAAATGTAAACAAATGACGTCATATATTAAGAAATGGACAAAGTCCGACAATTTATTTATTAAAGACATTTTTATGTTTAACGTTCTTTTTTTTTTTATAGATACAAGTATTTAAGTAAATGCTCTGTTTATAATAAACAGTATTAAATAACATTTACCGGCCTGAATGTCCGAGAAATTTTCATAGAAAATATTCGTCCTTTGACGGGTGCTTGTACAAGTGTGTTGTAAACTAGAAAGGGTTGTTGAATGAAGAATAACCAAAATGGAGGATGGAAATGAAATTGTAATCTTTATAACATGAACAAAATAAAATACATCGCCAGCGGCGTGAAGTAGGTAAACCACTGCTAGTGGTGGACTACTTAGACAGCATTTTACCCCCACTTACAATTGTGCCCATGGTATATTTGAGGATTTGATAAACCCATTAGTGTTCATGGGTACAGTATATAACAAAGTGACACAGAAAAACTCACCCCGCCCCACAATAGCTAAAAAAACACAAGTTTAAATAACTCAGAAAATAAACCGAGTACGCAATTATCAGTAACGTAAGCACAAATTTAAAGTTAACATTTGTTAATAAAAATAAATATATATATATCAATTTCGTATTATACTATGCATTTATATATGTAATATACTGTATATATGTTATAAAGAGGATCCCTATTCTAAATAGATAAAACATCAATATTTTTCGAGTCTATCTATCTCTCTTCTCTCTCTCTCTCTCTCTCTATATATATATATATATATATATATATATATATATATATATATATATAGGGTATGGATCTGTTGTCTAAATTACGCAAAGACTGAAAATAACACTGACATCTCATTTTAACAGATATATTTACCAAAATTACACAAAATTATCTTGAAATACGAAAGAGTAAATTTATTCAATAAAATCGCCATTGGCTTCAACGACACCAACCAGACGACTTTAGATTCTCCTACATCTCTTCTGGGCGGTCTAAGTTGGTGAATGCTGTCATAATCCTTGCCTTCAATTCATCTTTAGTGTTACAAGGAGTT
>CAHIKZ030004372.1:1470000-1482500 GCA_903632075.3 Acanthosepion pharaonis | reverse complement strand
CGCAATGTATTCACTAGAGAATTTTGGCAGAGATAAAGTGAAATCACGTCGCAGCACTAATTTTGCACAATGCTTCTCCTCGTGGATGCCCGGTGGGGCATTGGATAGCGATTCGGATTAAGGAAACGGAGAACCAAGTTCGAATTCCAGTCGAATCCATTACATTCGCTTATGTGCTAAAACCCTTGGACAAGCTATGATTCCTCTTATTCTCCAACACCCAGCTATGGGTAAATAGCAGACCGGGTTCTATAGCAGCTGGTCTATCGCAGAACGAAATGGTAACCTACGTTTAGACCTTATCAACAGTTACCAGCTATTGCGAACTCTGACAATAAACGACTGTGCAACATTCAGGAAAAGCGTTCCTTTTCATTTAATTAAAGTTAATTTAAATTAAAGTTGAATTAACTTGATGTTTTGGCATCATTTCTCTGAAAAGAAATGATGATCAGAACAAATTCTTAAAGAATTCGACCTATTAAAAGAAGTATCTTCAAAGAACTGGGAAACCCTGCATGTATATATATATATATATATATATATATATATATGTGTGTGTGTTGGTATGTGGAAAAATAGTAAAGGACACTTTAGGTAAATAATCCGGAGTTCTTAAGTAATTTTGTTTTTATTTTTAAAAAACAGTGCTCCATACAGAAGTAGAGCTTAAATTATAATTATGTATTTTTAAAAAATATTCCTTCGCTACATAAGAGTTCTCATGCTTCAAAAACGAGAGCCGAAACCATCAATATAATTATTAAAATTAAATTGAATTAAAGTAACAAGCCTTGTTTCATCCTCAAGCGAAAAGTTAGGATTCCTAATTTTTCGCTTGAGGATGAAACAGGGCTTGATACCTTAATTCAATTTAATTTTAATAATTATATTGAGGGTTTCGTCTCTCGTTTTTGAAACATGAGAACTCTTATGTAGCGAAGGAATCATATTTTTTTTTAAAATAATTATTATATACATATATATATATATATTATAAACTTTTATATTAGAACATGCAAGTTACTACTACAAAATTGCATATTTTGCTTCGATGTTTAAACATGTCTCATCAGGTAGTCAACAATGTGGTTCGGAGTTTCCGTGGCAAGTCTTTTGCACCGTTACTTTTTTATCGACAGATCCCAAAAGTGTGGATGGTCCGACACAAGCCTTCAACACTTGAAACAAATCTTTTGTTGCTTTTCTGACAAGAACATCTAATTAGGTCAACACATATCCGGCTACTGCGAAAGACTCTACGAAACAACATCAACTTCATCTTGGCACTTGGAATGTACGAAATCTGCAGGACAACAACTCAGCACCAGAGAGAAAATCAGCACTGGTCGCATTGGAACTAAAGAAGTGCAACATTGATATAGCTGCATTGAGAAGTAAGCATCAGTCGATATGAAACGAGAAAGCAAAATAAGATATCTAATATTGCACTTGAATACAATACATTATCCTGTACTCTTTGTGGTTTCTTGTGCAATTCTTGAGCCGGTCTCAAAGTTATGCCCGTCATAGGCATGCAGATACTTAGTTCGTGGTTGTCGGAACCTCATAGGAAATCGACGAGAGAATCCATCATATATATATATATATATATATATATATATATATATATATGTCATAATTTTTTTCAAAAAGTGAAATTAAAGAGCAGGATAAAAACACAAGCAATATTTAAAGGGGAAAAATAAATTTAGATGTTACTTGAAGGTCGCAGTACAACACTTTGGTATCTCTTGGAAGTTCGTCGACCTTCGTGGACAGCTAATCAGCAACTAACAGTTCTAATCACCTTGCTGTCATGTAACCCTCAAGGGCTCCCTAAAATCTCAGCAAGTTATTCCTGTCAAAAAGAAAGATGATCGCTTTCTACGTCTGTACAAATGCGGTCGGCGCTAAAGTACAAGTTATTCATCAACCATTATTAAATGTTTTGCCCTATTTTTTTTTATCTTAATTTAAATCTTTAATTTAAGTTGCTTCATTGTCACTAGCAGTATTAACAATAATATTATATTGATCTTTATTATTACTAGTTTAGGTATTATTAATTAATGTCCTTTTTCATTGCTCGTATTTCTTTCATTTGATATATAGTTGCATTTCATCGCTTCTAATATCCGTAATAAAAAAAAAAAACTACGTTCGGAAAAAATATAGTTTTTGTCTCCATAGAGTTTATTCATTATTTCCGACAATATTGAATAGAATATAGTGATGATCTCAATTAGTGTGTAAACCGCTCTCTAACACATTATTTATCATCTCTCCGTAGCGTTTCTATACTTGTGCAACCGAGGAAAATTATGCTGAGAGGTGCCCAGCCCTGGAGAACAGCTGCCGGAGGCCACCCCCTCTCATTACACCAGAGAGAGGGATCGATGCTCGCATAGAGGCCAGCGCAAACGTCGGTTGAGGGGGCTGCGGGCAATTTATGTTCCTGGCCCGGGTGTAAGCGCTCGGGTCCCTACCTTAAAAAAAGACCTTGATTACAACTCGTCTTAGTTCGGGAGACAGAGTAAATACCTAGTGATGATCTCAATAATTTGGGGAATAAGGATATCTTTCTGTACCACCGACACCATCTGACGTGAACTCTTCATGAGCTCATTGTAAATCATGAGTGAAAATCGGGGGTGGGTAAACTGTGACACGCAGTTAGCATGTGGCTCGCCTGATGACTTTGCTTATATATATATATATATATATATATATATATATATGAAATCATTAACGTTAATCTATATATAGAATTCTGTGACTTCCGTTAGTCCGTTCGAGATACCTTCTAAAATAGCCATACATTGACCGATCTAAGCCAAATTTGGGGGAGAAGTGAAATCAGATAAGGGTGTATAAAGTACAGTTATTTTTACTAGCGCGCGTAGCTTAGTACAATACATTTTCGTTAATTTTATGGAAACAAAAGATAAGTTAACGATATCGTCATTCTCCTTTCTTCCAAAAGTACACTGAGGGACAGACATCAAATGACTTAATCACAGCCATGAACGTCAATTGGACCCCCCCCCAACACACATGCACCTTGACCTTCGTATGGCATTTCATAAGATATTTTTATTTGAAATGGTTGCAGTTTTGATAATATAATTAACAAGGCCAAGCGCTTCAAAAAGTTGGAATTTGGCTCCAGAAAGAAATATTTATGCATGCTCAAGAGTAAGAAATCCCGAGAATGTATTTGTTCGTTGTTAAAAAGGAAAAAATAAATAAATAAATTTTCTTTAAAAAATATTGTTTACTATTGTGACGTCCCTAAACACAGCCTTCGCTCGCTCCTCGCTGCTTCGTTCGGGTGTCGCCACTCCAAACGTGACGTCCGCCTGTTGCGTCAGTCATGTTGTCCCGTCCTGTGACGACCAACAGGCTTGGTATCGGTCGCGGCACCCAAATGTGACGTTCTAACCTTTTGGTGATTCGGATGGGAATCTGGTTAGATTCGATATCAGCCTCGTCGTTCGCAACTCGCTTCCAACGTCTGGTTACCAAAGTAACTGCGTTGATCTCCAGTCTGCCTACCCACGTTGTGAATTGATCTTAGGCAGACGAAATCAATCAGTCGTTAGGGCCGTAATGCAAGTTGGGTTCAAGCGAGGGTAGTATCGCACAAATATGTATAAAAAAAATAAAATGATAACTCAAAAGTTCAAGGTATCAAAAAAAGGATAACAATACTTTATGTCTAGTTGCTGGATACATAGGACTGCGTCTATATCCCGACCCGTTCTATGGATTGTGACACGTTGTTTTTTGTGAGGCGAGTTTTAACACTTTAAGTTGTTTGTTCTTTAAGAAATTGGTTCTTGGTGTGTCTTCAGGCGAAAGTCGAAAAACTTATTTTGGTGGTATGGATCTAAGTCGCTCTTCAAAATAAATTGTTCTTGGATTGAAGATGAGTTCGGAAGTTGCGCGAATCTTAGTCAGCTGCGAGGCCTGCTTCAACTGAGCACTCTGAACTCTTCGGGAAACTCTGCCGGACTCTACTCCACTGAGCTGTACTCTACTCAACTGATTTCTGCTCGCTGCGACTTTGCTTATATGGACGCCGACCAAAACCGGGGTGGGTTTGTCGGCGTTGGAGGTTCCTCGATAATTCTAAATACATATCCACTTCTTTTATTTTTGGTTAGGAATTTTCCACTTCTTTCCATTTTTGGAAGTCTTCTCTTACTCCCATCTTCTCACCATACTTCAGAGGGGCGTCAACGGTCCTCTCCACTTCTTCGTAGCAACCTCTCATACCCATTCTCTAAATGGGCAGCGGCGGCTTCCCTTCTTGCGTCACGTGATCACCTCCGGCCAATGATGTCCAGCCGGGCGTGTGCGATCCAACTGGCTTTGTTTCAGGAAGAAAAATATATATCTTGCTCAAAAAAAAAATTATATTTTTCTTTTCCTTTTCTTTCCTTAGTCGCAGCTCTCATCTTCTCTGGCCGCCAACAGAACAATGCGACCAGTAGTGTGATAACCTCTATTCTCATCTGGACTTCGTCAGTCAGATTTTCGCTAATTATCAGAATGGGTGGTCTTCCAGCAAAACACAGTCGACCGTCGTCTCGAAAAAACAGTTCCATTGTTCTAGTCATTCTTGGTTCTTATTTCTGATAACATAGTTTTGTTATCACAACCGAACTCTAACACCTATAGATGTCTTGTCAAAAAACGGTCAGTCGTTACTCAGGGTTGGTTTCGTGTGCGGCTTAGCAGACAACACAGTTAATTTTTCTTATCTATCCAAAGCCCTGTATTTCACCTGTTCTTTGTCAATTATCAAAATAACATTATCAATTGGAGTTCTCTTAGCTAGTCGGTCTGTGGTTCGCTAATTAGATGTTTGCCAGCATTAAGAGGCTGTTATCTATCCCCGATAACACAAGTTCGTCGCCAGAACATAGTCGATTCCCTTATCCACTTAGAATTTTTCTGCAATGGTAATGACACCTTTTCGCCATTTGCTACTTATCAAAATAACATTGTCAAGGCCCCTGGTCGTGGGTGATTTTTTTTTATCATCTACGTTTAAGTCTCGCCTCTCTTTTCCTTTCTTTCCTTTCTCTTTTTCCTTTCTTTCCTTTTTTTTGTCCTGTTAAATGGTGTCACACTATGATGTCTTATAAAATTAAATTTTTCAAACAAAATAACTCAACTTCAAATTTCATCGATTGGTTTGCGGAATTAAACAAAACATAGTGTTTTTAAATCTCGGCAAAAATATTAGCGATAATTTCAATAATACTAAATACTGTGAGGATTTCAGCAAGTATCAGGTGTTGCAAAAAGTTTCTAGTGAAAGGAGATGTCCTATAGAAATATTAACCTCTGATTCTTTCCTGTATATGCTTATAGTATTTGCTTCAATCACACTGTATGGAATCGTTAGAATGAAAAAAAAAAAGAAATGTCTCATGGAAATTTTGACCTCTGCTACCTGTAGAATTTGCTTTTGTTATATTATTTGGAATCATTAAAAGAGTTGAATGAAAATAGTTGATTATCACAGTGAATTGAAATACGAAAGGACTTGATTAATATACCATGATGGAAATGAGAAACCTATTTTTCTGAAAAATTGTTTTAAGAGAATGATTTCCTAAATTTCACCGACGGTAGCACTACCTGCTCAGTCAATGAATGCCGACCGAATATTTCCTCATAAGGAAACGGCTAATATTAACATTCTATCTATCCATTAAGTACCATACGTGTATCACGTATGGTACTAAATGGAAATAACATTAACTGATGATGGAAATAACATTAACTGGACTTCAGAAACCTATTTTTCTGAAAACAGTTTTTAAGAGAATGATTTTCTAAATTTCACCGACGGTAGTACTACCTGCTCAGTCAATGAATTCCGACCGAATATTTCCTTATAAGGAAACGGTTAATATTAACATTCTATCTGTCAATTAAGTGCCATACCTGATACACTTTTGGGCAATCAGGTCTCTTTCGATTCATGACTGACTTGGCAGAAGATTTTCTCACAGTAATTTGTCATTTCATTCTACGATAGACTGGTTGCTAACCAAAGCTGTAAGACCGATTCTATCCTGTTAATCAACCCATAGCTGGACGAGCGCGGGTGGTGCAAGAATTGGATTTATACCATTCCCAAGGATATTTTAGCGTAAGTGAATGTAAGGAACCAGACTGATTTCTTATTCCGAGCTGTTCACCATTACGCCTGATGATATTCCATGGTTTACATAAAGAAGGAATATTTCAAGATTTTGTTTAACATCGACCCGAATAAACCCCTTTGTCGATACTTATTTTTTTTAAAGCATTCTCTTCTGCCGCCCACGTCATATCGTCTAGTTAACGTCTCATCAGTTAAAATGTCCCTGGTTTCATGTTTTGCGAAATTGTATGTTTCCGTAGCTTGTCAGTGACTGATTAATTCTTGTCTCTCGCATTTGAACATAAATCATGCAATGACTCGGACTGTCCACCGAGTAGATTCCAACTTCAGAATAATTGCGTGGGATCGAGCACAAAGTGTATCACTAAATAGAAAGGCTCCATTAAGAACATGAGCCTCATTCATTCATTATATATATATATATATATATAATGTATATGTGTGTGCGTACATATGAGCGGCGTTCCGACGACAATTTTTTCCTCCCACTACCATAAAACACCGATATACGCAAACAAATAAACCCAAGATTTAAAAAATATTAATCAATTTGTCTGACGATCGCAGATAACGTGAAACTGAACGTCACAAACTCACATCAATACAACTATATATATATATATATATATATATATATATATATATATATATATATATATATATATATATATTAAGAAATGGACAAAGTCAGACAATTTATTTATTAAAGACATTTTTATGTTTAACGTTCTTTTTATAGATACAAGTATTTAAGTAAATGTGGCCGAGTCGGTTAAGGCACGTCAGCGTAAATGACGGTTCCGTATAGGATGCAGGTTCGAATCCTGTCAAAGGACGAATATTTTCTATGAAAATTTCTCGAACATTCAGGCCGGTAAATGTTATTTAATACTGTTTATTATAAACAGAGCATTTACTTAAATACTTGTATCTATAAAAAAAGAACGTTAAACATAAAAATGTCTTTAATAAAAATATATATATATATATATATATATATATTTAAGTTACGAAAAACTTGCTTATCCGTGTGGGTAGTCCCAAGGAGGATGAAATCCTGAGAGCACAATATAAATTCAGAGCTAATAATTTAAAGAAAAAACAGACCACTTTAAGGCTCCATTGTAAAAGTTTATTTCACCAGAGACATTTTAAAGTAAAGATTTTTAAATTTAAGAAACGCAAATAAATATTCAAGATAAGTGAAAAATTTAGATAAATTATAGATGTGATTAAATGGGGTCTAATAAACAAAACTGAATGATATTTTTTCTAATTTTTTTTTATAATGTAAATAATATTTATATTATTTTAGCTAGTTATTAATTTATGTATTATATATTTTAAATAAATTGTATATATATATATATTTATATATATATGTATATATTTATGTATTCTTATATTATGTTTAATAATTTACATTATATCATTATATAATTTATATTTTATATTTTATATATATTATGTATTTTATATTGTATTTTATATATGTATTTATTTCTATCTATAAAAGACAGGATGTGTGTGTGTATGTGTAACGAATGCACGACCGTAATTTTCGACGAATTTGCACCAAAACTTACATGCGCATGCTCCAAGTTAGTGTGAAGGCCAAGACCGACTTTGCATTTCCCAACTCCCATCGATAGTGGAAATAATCGATTTTTTCATGCTTCTACGGCAGTTTTCATGTAGTTTGCGGCCATTTTCTACTGGCCAGAGTGAGAGCCTATAGCTGGCTGCCACGACTAGGTAGGAAGATTCTATTGGCCAGCGTGAGAGCCAACAGCTGACTGACACGAATGTTAACTGGCATGAAAAAATAACGAGAGCTGCATTCGTCACAAGTGGGAAAAATTTAAATCTGCATGGCACTTTACTCCAATTGGCTCATTCGCTTGCTTGGACTCAACGTTGATTCTGATTCCGCAGAACTGGGTTGGGTGTGAAAAAGTATTTGTTGTTAACATTCTTTTTTCATTCGGTTTTTCCAGTTACGAGTCTTTTTTTAAAGCTGATCGTTTTGTGTTCCTTTTGTTTAGTTCTGTTTTCGTAACAGATTTAATGTTTAGTATAGAGGTTAGAAAAAATTTGCAGTGTGAGATAGGCAAGAAGTAAGGCATGGAGCAACATCAGCACGGCAAAGGGCACCCCTTTAAAGGCGAGGAAGGGCAAAAATATTTTAAGTCAAGTGATAGCGTTTGCTGTATGAGTCGTACGATTTTTGAATCAAGCACGGGCAACGCCGGGCCATGCTTCTAGTATATATTAAATATATATATTTATGTACATATATATAATTGCAATATATATTTTAAATAAATTATATATATATATATATTTACATATATATGCATTTATATATATATATATATATATATATATATATATATATATATTATATATATATATTTTACATTATATTTTATATATTATATTATTATATATATCATATTTTATATTGTATTATATATTACATATGTATATATTTCAATATATATATTTATATATATCTCTATCTATCTATCTATCTATCTATTTACATCACTATTAAATGAATTAGTAATTTTATTGTATATATATATATATATATATATATATACATACATACGTACATATATACAATGAAATCCCTAATTTATTTAATTGTCATGTAATTTCAATGAAATGCATGTTATCATTTTTGTTTTTTATTCATATTTTTAAACACGGTAATAAATACACTTAGAACAAAGATACATTTATAAATTTTACGTATTTCGGAACTTTTCGTAAAAGAAGTTTTTTATAAATTCTGTAAATTGTAGCATTTTACACTAGAGATGCGATATATATATATATATATATATATATATATATATATATATATATATATATATATCAGCACTAGCATATCTCTAGCACTACTCTGATTTTCATGAACGACACAATCATCGGGTGAAGAGTTCAATCATATATATATATATGTATATATATATATAAGTGTGTGTGTGTATAAAACGTTATTTTAAGAGGATACTCGTATTTGAGTACACGCTCCGTTTATTTTCTAAACAGTGTTTATTTTGGTCTACTGTCCTGCGTAATTGAGAACACTTATTAAAGAAAATACTCCCCTTCTTCGGCAGGATTCGAAACTCGGTCTGCCTTTGCGGGAGAATCCACCGTCTCATCAGGCCTGCTTTGAACCCTCGGCTACCAAGATCCTCAAATAGAAGCAGGGTTCTATTTGTCGCAAAAGCATGTTCGCTGGTTTCAATTTTTTTTTTTTTAAATCATATCTACTTAGTATATGAGTTGAAAATACAAATTAGACAAAATTATGAAAAATGGTTAAAGAAAAATAAGGAACGATCCGGAAAAAATTAATAAATTCAAGATATTTATTATTTATCCTCATCAGAGATATTTTGAGAGTTTCTATTCTTGTTGCGCGTCTTGGGGGTTATATCTGCATTTAATCAATACAACAACCATATAGTTCAAAACACTTCACACTCAGTTCGGGTCGTCAGAGTTCTGACCAGTAGTTTATCAGTTTGGCTCAACCTAGTAGTTTTGTAACACATTTATCGGCTGAATTTCTAGGAGTTATCATTAACTGCATGCGAATTATGGTCTTCGTCTGTCTTTTTTGTTATCACAACGTTTCAGCCGGTGTGTACTCCGGCCTTTATCACGTGTATGTTGATCCGTGTAACTTACAAGGAATTACGTAATGTACCCTTTATTTAATCTACGAAAAACATTGTTCCCGTTCTGCTGTCCATTGTCAAAGGATATCTCATCTAGTACTTATTTAGTACTCCACATTGCTCGCCTCGTTCTCACTGAGTCCAAGTTCACACTGTGGCACCATTTAACGAGGCAGAAAAAGAAAAGAAAGAAAAGAAGGAAAGGAGAGGCTAAGACCCAAAGCGTGGATGATAAGCAGAACACCATGGCTAAGAGACAATGGATAAAGGATATTTTGATAAGTAACAAATGGCGAAAGAGTGTCATTACAATGACAGGGAAATTCTGAGTGGATAAAGGAATCGGGTGTTTTAATGACGGCTGTGTTATCTGGGATACGTAAAACAAACTGCTGGCCGATTGGCCAAAGAAAAATCCAAATGAAAATGTTATTTCGATAAGTGACGGAAAACAGGTGGACTAAAGGGCTTTGGATAGATATGAAAAATTAAAAGCCGCACACGATGTGTCCACTGACCGATTTCTTTCGACGGAACAACTTTAGCCTGCGATAATAAAATTATGTTATCAGAAATGTGTACCGAAATGGGAACTTAGAAATGTTCTTTTCAGGGCGACGTCTGGCCGTGTTAAAAAGACCACCCATTCGGATAATTAGCGATAAGATGACGGACGAAGTCCAGGTGTAGAACAAGAGTTATGACCACCGTCGTCGTATTGTCCTGTTTGCGGCTAGAGAAAATGATAACTGCGATTAAGAGGAAGAAAAGGAAAAGAAAAGATAATTTTTTTTTTAGTTAAGCAAGATATTTTTTTTTCCTGAAACAAAACCGAGGATTCGTCCACGCCCGACTAAGACATCATTGGTCGAGTGGTGATCACGTGACGCACGAAGGAGGCTGTCGCCGCCCATCCAGAGGGTAGGTATGAGAAGCCGCTACGAAGAAGTGGGGAGGGCAGTTCACGCCCCTCTGAAGTATGGAGAGAAGGTGGGAGTAAGAAAAGGCTCCCAAAAATGGAAAAGAGTGGAAAATTCCTAACCAGAAATAAAAGAGGTTGATATGTATTTAGAATTATCGAGGAACCCCCGACGCCGACAAACCCACCCCGGTTTTGGTCGGCGTCCATATAAGCGAAGCCACAGCGAGCAGAAATCAGTTAAGTTTTCAGTTCGAGTTGAGTTCAGTTGAGTTCGAGTTGAGTTCAGTTCAGCAGAAGGGAAGTTGGTTCCGCCTCGCAGATAGCTGACTTGAAAGATTCACGCACATTCCGGACTCCTCTTCAATCCAAGGACAATTATTTTGAAGAGCGACTTAGATCCAGACCACCAAAATAAGTTTTTTTTCGACTTTCGTCTGAAGACACACCGAAAAACCAATTTCTTAAAGAGCAAACAACTTGAAGCATTAAGACTCGCCTAACGGAAAACAACGTGTCACAATCCATAGAACGGGTCGGGAAATAGACGCAGTCCTATGTATCGAACAACTAGACATAAAGTTTGTTATCTTTTTCTTTGATATCTTGAACTTTTGAGTTTTCATTTTATTTTCGTTTATGCATATTTGTGTGGTGTCACCCCCGTTGAACCCGATTTGCATTACGGCCCCAACTACTGATTGATCTCGTCTGCCTAAGATCAATTCACAACGTGGGTAGGCAGACTGGAGATCAATGCAGTTACCTTGGTAACCAGGCGTTGGAGGCGGGTTGGGAACGACGAGGCTGATATCAAATCTAACCAGATTCCCACCCGAATCACCAAAAGGTTAGAACGTCACATTTGGGTGCCGCGACAGATACCAAGCCAGTTGGTCGTCACATGACGAGACAACACGACTGACGCGACAGGCGGACGTCACGTTTGGAGCGGCGACACCCGAACGGAGCAGCGAGGAGCGAACAGCTGGCGCCGCGGCGAGGACGTCACAGTTGGTGCCGTGGTAGACCAGGATAGGACGTCACAGTTGGCGCTGCGACCAGGGGACGACGTCACACACTGCCCGGTGCTGTGATTGAACTCGTGATTACAATAACATAGGGGATTTAAATGTTGGATCGTGAAATTGGTTCTATTTTCATACTTTTGCTGTTGCTGTTTTACTTTTTGTTTTTAGAAACGTCTCTCATTTGTTTGTTAGGCCAACCGCGGAGGCTTCCATTGCCTAGCATTAATGTCAACAAAGTTTTGAAAACAGACTGAATTTAAGTAATGCAAATAATGATAGCTACACATACTAGAAAGTCAGAGAGGAATTATAGTAGACCCATTTTTAATAGGGGAAGTTTGTATAGAAATGACATTTGTCTGTATAGGTATAAAATTGATTAAACAGTAACCGTTTCGTTTATTGTAAATTCCTGTCGAACTCAATTACTCAATCTTATGACATTTTTCCAAAGGCCTGTAAACAATGTATTACAGGTAGGTGATTGTATCAGGCAATGACGTGCTAAGTAAACATCAAAGACACACCTAAAATTCGCCTAATATTAAAAAAAAAAGAAAAATGACGTCGCGGACATTTATATCAACCTCGTATATGGTTATAATACGTTCCGCTTTAACGGGAAATGTCCGGCATTCGTCGATTAATGTTGTGTGTCAGAATAT
>CAHIKZ030004372.1:1462500-1465000 GCA_903632075.3 Acanthosepion pharaonis | reverse complement strand
TAAAACAGCATAATTGTATATAAGGACTTTTGTTTGTTTTTTCCGTATATATTTTTCTTCATATATATATATATATATATATATATATATATATATATATATAAGTCCATATATATATATATATATATATATATATATGTATATATAAGCATCCGAAACAGACTCTTTAGATGTATCACAGTTATTCAGTGTGGATAGATGTCCGATAGTTTCAAGCCGAGATCAAAACCCGACTGATTTGATATCAGTCAGAGCTCGTACCTCTAGACCATCGTCGAAGGCCACCAGTTGAGATGCAGCCGCATCGAAACAAGAATGCATCTTTGTAGTGAGCAAGTTGTTTTTGTCCGTATGTATAAATTATAATAAATAACTATTGCTCAACTCTTGGAGTTGAGCCCTCTTTTGAATTAATGCTGTGAACTTTAGAATTTATATTATTTTCATTTTCCCATTGCATTCGTATTTATATATATATATATATATATATATATATATATATATATAAATAAAAATACAGTTTTCCTATTGTCATCTATATTTATAATATTGTCTTTTCTACAGTTTAACTCTGAAATTTTCATATATTTTCATATATATATATATATATATATATATATACATATAACATGTTTACAAATGCTAATAAATATTGATAAGCTCTACTCTGCATTGAGCACTTTTTAAAAATATAATGTTTGGACACTGGAATAAACTACCTAACACTTGGACATATATATATATATATATATATATATATATAAGATTAGGTAAATGAAATAACATGATATTAGCGACCGTATACGCGCGTGATGGCGTGCATACGTTGGTAAACAAATAAAAATATTACCAAATTTAGCTAAGAGGTGTAGACATAATAGTGCTCAATGTGATTAGACAAAGCAAAGAAATATATATTGATAAATACACATATACCTACGTTTAGTGTGCGACTTAAGTCTCCTTGCTTATCCAACTGGTCGGGCGCAAGATATAGGTTATTGTTTATTAAAAAAAAAAACTATTCAGATGTATAGAGTATGGACGCTGAATCATAGTTCAAAATTAAAATAAAACAAAAATAGTAATGAAGCAATACTGTGGTTTCAGTGCAAGAAATGAGGTGTAGGTATGAATCACTAATAAAAAAGGAAAAAATGTAATTGAAGTATGTTGTTCGTAAGACTAGGTAAAGGGAGGTAATCGGTGTATGACCTAAAATAAGAGCGGGCGGAAAATTAAAATCTGATATTAAATTTAGACGAAAAGTGGGTTATCCAGGATTAAATTTAATTTCAAATTTTAATTTGTATACTTTTTAAATAAACAATAAGCTGTGCCCGGCGAGTTGGGTGACCAACGAAACTTAAGTCGCACACCAGACTTAGGTACATGTGTATTTATTAATATATATATATATATATATATATATATATATATATATATATAATTAGTTCGTTTGTTAAGGTTTAGTTTAATTTTATAAAATTCTCTATATATACAGTGGAGGGAAATATATATTCATACAAATTTTTATTATATTGTATTTCCAACTAATGAATAAATATTTTCATATAATTAACTGTATACAGATGCATAATACTTTAATATGAACAGAAAATAGAAAAAATTGTTTTAATAGAAATAAATGCCATTCATCCATTTTAATTGATGAAAAAAGTATTCGTACAATACAAAAGAAAATATATAATCTTCATTTAATAATTTCTAGAAAAACTATTATTCCCTTCTACAGCAACCAACCTATTCTTGTAGTTCTCAATTAATAATTTGCAAATTTTTGTTGGTATTTTGTTCTATTCTTCTTCATATATGGTCTTCAGATCCGCGATGTATGTTGGAACTCTCAATTGGATTTGAATTTTCAAATAATGCCACAGATTCTCGATTGTGTTTAAACCTGGGGACTGACTTAACCATTTTAGGATATTTACATTATTTTCAGCAATGCCATTTCTTTGTAGATTTTGCAGAGTGCTTAGGATCATTATCTTGTTGGATGATCTAATCAGGAGGAAGTTCAAGATTTTCAACCGAAATCATTAAATTTGCTTCCAAATTATTTTGATATGCATTCATTCTACCATCTCTTATTGATATGTTGCCAGCATCTTTTGCAGAAAAAAAATCCTCAAACCATGTTGCCACCACCAAATTTCACTGTTGGAAACAGTGTTAATTCTTTGAAGGCATTGCTATCTTTCCTCCATGCATGATTTCTAGAATTACGTCCAAAAAACTTAATTTTGGTTTCGTTTGTCCATAATATTCTTTCCCAATACGATTTTTCCTTAAACTTATACTCACAAATGAATTTCAACTTGGCATCTCTGCGTTTTTTCAATAGCAGTGGAGTTTTTCGAGGGGAGCGTGACTTTAGATTATTCCTATGAATTTCATTGTTTATTGTCCGTTAAGTAACACAAATTCTCGATGAGAGCAAATCATCCTGCAACTCTTGACGAGTAACCATTAGATT
>CAHIKZ030004372.1:1437500-1457500 GCA_903632075.3 Acanthosepion pharaonis | reverse complement strand
TCTACCCTTCGGCACAACCTCGTCAAGGTTCCTTTCTGCCCAGAGGCAGAGTTGGACAAGCATACTTGCGAAGTAATACGTATAGTGATCACTTAGACGCCACGCTAATTCCCATATATACATTTTTCTTTACCATCAAGTGATCTACTTATTCAAAATGGGATCGCTTGTGTTTGCTCTCTGGTTCAAACTCCAGTGTCGGCAGCGACACTTTATTCCTATATAACACAAAAGGATTATGTATCCTTTAATAAGCTCAAGTAATGCATCTAATATAGGTGCAGAAGTATATCAATAACTGGATTGGTAGCCATACGTTTTGTAAGTTCACTATGAATTTTTGACACCTTAGACTTCGTTAAGGTAATCAACGAGAAGAAGAAAAGCTCTTATCTGTAGCGGTTTGACTACATCTGTAGCGATATCTGTGTCAGCCAACATCTTGTTAAAGGGATAACATCTGACCTGTTACAAAAATGGTTTCAGACATTTATTTTCTTGAAGATTATCAAATTAGTGAAGTGGATTTCTAAAGTTATTGACAAAAAGTGTCACTGAATTAAGATAAATTATTTTTTAGACAAATATGGCTCGACAAAGAACAATGTACTCTATAAGACAGTGGTTACTACAGCGGAAAACACATGGAGAACCCACGGAGAGTGACGTGAAAGGGAAGACACACCCGTTAGACTGTTCACCTCCCCATCACCTCTGCTTCCGTTCTCTGTTACAACCAGAAAATAAAAGTTGCTTACTGCTCCGAAAGTCGCAAGTTTTAATTTGTGGTGGCAATCTGGTCAAAGGGTTATTTTTAAGCCACAAGCGTTTGATAAGAAGCTGCGCTCTGAGAAAGAGCCTGGTGTCTAGTCTGACTGCAACGTTACACATCCATTTATAATGACTGGCTCTTCTTTCTGACTATATAGTGTTTTTGCTTAGAGAATTGAGCCTGTTGAACGTATTCCCCCACTTTAAAAATTTAGTACACAGGGATTGCTTTGTATTTTAAATTGATATCATAATGATCATAATCGACAACAAGATGGCGGCTAGCATGTCTGTATTATAGGAATAAAGTGACGCTGCCGACACTTCAGTTTGAACATAGATCTCCAGTGAACAAACACTGGCGATCACATTATTGAATTAAGTAGACCACATGACCATAGAGGAAACGCATGAGTAGGAATTCGCATGACGTTTAAATGATCGTCATTTCTACTCTATCCTCTATCATTATACGGACCGCTATTCGCTACTCTACTCATTATAATATTTCTCTATACAGATCACTGTAGGGATTACTATTCGAGCGAGCATTATTGGGAAAGTACTATTAGTGTGAGCGTTATTCGAAGGCGTCTGACATCAGCGTTCTGTCGTTCACTTTCTGAGCGACGGTTCGGTTCAACTCTCTGTCTACGGACGGAGAGGAACCCGAAGGAGGCTACGCCGAAGGGCGGAGTCTCCTTCGGGGAGGTAAAACCGGCCCTGAACCCGTTTATACGGGTTCAAATGGGCTATTTTTTGGCCGAGCCTAATGGCTCGGAAAGCCCACGTTAAAAAGGCCTTGTGCCACATGACGCCCTCGTGGGGGGACGACTAAATATAGTCTGACATCAGCGTTTTTCAATGGCGTACTATAGTTGTAATCTGTGATTACAAAGTCTCTACTATATCGGGTATTACGAAAGTGGCAACGAGTGTTTGTTGACGCCACAAAAACGTCTGTATTCAGTTAAGCACGGGATTATTCATATGTCTGCATAATTTATGATTCTTAATCTATAGTCATGACGGGATCGCATTTATTCATTAAAGGAACTGACCCAAATTGACATCAAGCAGGAAGAGAGTTTAAAAAAATTACAGTGGAACTACGGTTCATGAATTTAATCCGTTACTGAAGGCCGTTCGTAGCACGTAATTTTCGTAAACCGAAACTATTTTCTTCATAGCAATGGATTAAATGGATCTTCATTAAAATGCATTAATCCGTTTCTGAACAGTAGGTGATTGCTTATTTAAACTCTTACAACTGCACTTTGTGCACAAGTTCATACATAAAAGTCGATGAAAAACATTAAATACAACACGCGCAAAAAAATAAACAATACTACTCAAATAGAAAATAAATATAGCTTAATTTAATTTAATGGCGTTAAATGGAAGGCGTTAATGGAGGGGAGTGATGTCATTATTTGGAAGAGGAAGACCCTTCTATAAACTAAAAAAAATGTCAAGTAACAGTATGTCTCGGTTTTCTTCTTTTTCTGTTTTCTGTCTCTTAGGACCATTCAACTCTACTTTAGACACACAGCTTTCTGCCCCAATGAAAAATTGACCAATCAGAATTGTTTTTGTCTACGTTATAAAATGGCATTGTCAGTGAAAAGGTTAATGCTGTGGTCTGCTGCTGATCCATCAGGGTGATATCGTTCTACGAAACTTTGCACCCATTTTACACATATTTCGTCGGCTTTCTTGTTCATTGTTAAATGCACCATTCGTCTGCCTAGACTTTTTTTGGTTCGGAATTTTTTTTCTTGAATTGTTCGTGATGAGAGGTGTTTGTAACCAGAAGTTTCACTGTATAGAGAAAAAGGAACCCATTTTGAATTTAATCACATGATCTTTCTATTCTCAATTCTTTTTCTAGTTTCTTTGTTTTTTAGTTAATATTTAATTTATATTCTATTTTCTCTACACGCTAACGATTCTTCTTTTAGGCAATATCATAATCATCTCCAAGAGAATGTACAAAGTAAAAAAAAAAAAAGAAAGTGGTGCCTAAATCTCGATTGAACAGAAACCGAGAACAATGCTGTCGTCATTGTATTTTCCTTGTACGAAGCATCAAGGACGCAAGAGGAGACACTTAACCAATAACGCGACGACCATTTTTCATCATAAATCATTTCATTTCACCGTCCTCCGAAAGCCATCTCGCCTGGTATGATGTCGTGCTCTCGCGCCAATAACGTTCAGTGTCACCGCCTACACGAGGCATTTATATTTCCACTTCTCTACTAACAAAATATTTTATCACGTGATGTCAGGCGACAATTTCTTTTTCCATTATATACAGGCGTTGTTTATTTCTTATCTGTCACGATACATCGTCGTATCAGAAGTGATGCATTAGTGTCGGCTTTTGGTTATCTTGGGCATATCGCAAGCAATTATTTTTCCGTTGCTTTTGACTTCACTCGAAATGATAGCGCTCACCGAAGATTATGGTTGATCTGAAGAGCATAAATTAAAATATATATGAATAATAATTTCAAAATAACTGCATATTCCGTTGTCATGTATACTAATATATATATATATATAGATTGAATAAAAACAGACCACTTTAAGGTTCCATGTAATAAATTATTTCACCACAGCCCTTTTTAAAGGGCTCTGGATCATCAGACTTTACTTTCAAAAGTTGAAATGAAAAATGAAAAGAAATTCACACATTTTTGACGGGCCATATTAAGCATATGTAAATCAACGAAGTGAGGAAGTGAGAGTGGGGGAGATAAAACATGAGTGAGTTAGATGTACCATTTTAATTCTTTATCCCTAACCCCACTTGGTGTGGGCCAGACATCGTTTAACTTAACGTATGTTATCTCCAGATATGGATGGGTAAGGGGTGAAGAAGATAAACTATATATATATATATATATATATATATATATATCGTTAAAAAATTCGTGGGTAAGTAATCCAAGTTGATCCTATTAATATATAATATATAGAAATAATATATAAAATATTAAAACTGATCCACTTATGGACGTTCCAAATTTGAAAATAAATAAATAATTGTTATAATTCTTTCTCTATCCTTTGCAAATGATTCAAATTTTAGTATGTTATTATGGATGATAACGACTACCAGTTGTCAAAATTTCAGCTTTTCACAGTTGTTATTTCTAACAAATATTAGGATTTAAAATTTTGTCCCTTAGTTTTGGACGCTACTGTATATTATTTATATATTATATATGCAGGGTACTTATTGGAAAGCGCTCAATATCAGTGATAGAGCTAACATATTTAGTTGAATTGATGTGAGTTTGTCAAATTCACATCACATCAATCCAATTATATATATATATATATATATATATATATATATATATATATATATATATATATATATATATATATGGATAGATATAGTAAAGAGATAGTTTTTATTATATTTATGAATAAAAGTGCTCAGTATGAGAAATAGAGCGCATGTAAATGCAAAATTAGACAATGAGATCAACACCAAGCAGCCACAGTCTAATTCCACGTGCCATGTCTTTGGGTATATATCAGTTTCAGCTAATTTCCCTTGATAAATCTACTGTCCATGTTTTTGTTCCCTCAGCTAGTCAAGTCACTTTTAGATCCCACTCTCGGCAATTTCATCCACTGGACCACATATTCTTTAGGGTATTGGTGAGTGAATTTTGAGATCTCATAAAAGTAATATCCCAGTAACATTTTTATTTTTTATTTCTTTTTACCAGAGCACATATTATAATTTCATATTACAATTCACTTTTCACCCACGAATCGTATAGAAAGAGGCGTTGTAATGTTCCCGCTCAGAATGAGGATAAAATAAATTCCATTCATGTGTGAAACTGTCAGAAACATGTTCAGCCGCCAAATAGCTTTTGTTTTAATCCCATTTACCTACACGCAGACACACACACACACACACACACACACAGACATATATATATATATATATATATATATATATATTATAATTATTTTTTTTAAATATGTATCAAACGCGACACATAAATTACTGTTTCGAAACCAAAATTTAAACTTAATTAAATGACTTGACTCACTTTATAGTCCATCAATAGAAAGTTAACCAATCAGAAGACGTAGAATATTCAATCCGTCGTGTATAAAGGCGGCCATTTGTTTACTCTACCCGAATGTCCAGTTCCAGTTTGTCAGGCGAAGAGAAACAGAAGGATGAACTACGCTCTGCTACTTTTACCAAAATATCTACTGCTAACCTGAAATACGCTTCCCTACTGTCTTCGAAATATTCACTGCTAACCTCTGGATTCTATACTCAAAGACTACCGTCATCATGAACAACATATACGACGATATACTGGCACACCTCTCAAAGCCTTGACGATCAGAGATTAGCAGCTGACCTCTATTCCGATCTAATACTACCTGGGGAAAAACTGTCTGGTTACATTCAATACTTCGAAAACCAAACTGGTTACATTCCATCACCGCCGATTAGACCCCGAACTAGCGCCAGTCACGATTAATGGGTATCCGCGCGAGGAGGCACCGTGACTTGAGAAAAATATTGGGCCTCAAACTCAAGTGGAACACTTATATAAAATCCATCGCTAAAGATCTAGGTAAAATGATCGGCTCCCTGATACCACTGCACTAAGTAATTCATTCCTCGTGCTATCCTTTACCTTTATACGAATCAGATCAAGTCGAAAATGGAGTATTGTTGCCATATTTTTATCGGGAGCTGCGTGATCTTCACTTTCCAGTCTTGACAGAGTTTAAAAGAATGCCCAAGTCTTTGCGGGAGAAGAATTATTTTCACACTCCAACCTCTCTCTTCATAAGTGGTATGTGGCCAGCCTCTAGGTGCTCTATCTACCATGGAAAGTGCTCGGACGAACTGGATTTCCTGGTCCCCCAAGGTCTGATCTTCACGGCTAGGACCCACCATACCACTTACATAGTAGCAGACCACCGTATTCCATTAGTGAGAAGTAAGTTCCTGTCAAACAGTTTCTTCCTGAGAACAACTGCCATGTGGAGCAGTCTCCCAAGATGATTTTTCTCCGATAACTACAACTTTAACCTGTTCAAGTTTAGAGTTAAAAGTTATCGTCCCCTAATATCTTTTACAAACTACCCCTTAGCGTAATCCTCTACCTGGAGTGGGCCACGGGCATTGTGAATCTTACTGTAAAAAAAGGGTGGGAGCGGTAATGGTAGCAGAACGAAAGTGGACATATGTGGTTGAACAAATCTATGTACAAATATGTAAACATTATTTTGAAATTCACTTAAGAATCCCGACGAACACACACACGCACACATATACATATATACATACATGCATACATACATACATGCATACATACATACATACATACATATATATATATATATATATATATATATATATATATATAATAGAAATCTAGTTTTATGTCATGCTATATTTATGCGTATAAGTGCTCAATGTCAGAGTTAAAACCAAACGGTGTTGTTCAAGCATGAAACAGAATATCGTCTCTTGGTGTTGGCTTCCGTGCTAGCCGATTTCATTTAGTATCTTTCTTTGATTTTTTTATCACTTTTGTTTTAATACTCCACATTATAATAATAGATCTGCCAAGACAGATGGAATTTTGTAAGAATCTGGACGTAAATTTACTGTGGATGGTTTAGTGATTAATGCACTTTGTATATCTATTCATCTTAGTAAATTTCTTTCTCTTGCAATTAAAGTAGCATTTTTTAATCAAAATTGTGGTCAGTCTCATTACTAATGCATTTAGAATGTTTTTGTAAAAGATCCGTTTTGTGTTCATATAATCTTTTATTTGAATTACTTGAGGTTTCTCCTATGTATTCCTTATGGCAGTTATTACAGGTTATAGTGTAAATTCCTATAATAATAAGCTAAACTTTAAAAGTTTAGCGTATTATTATTTTGTTTTGTATTAATTAAGTGTTTTATTGTTTTAGAAATAATTGAAACAAATTTTATGTTAGGAATAGATAATTTTTTTTCAGCTGTAGCTTTGATAGAGTTGGTGGATAGAAAAATATATTTTCATTCGTTCAGTTTGTCAGAATGATTCACTCTCCCATTTTGAAATATTTTACAAGCCTTTTGATTTAAGTTAAATATGAAAAATAATTAGGGGATTGGTGAAGCTTAAACGTATTTTCAATCTATTGCTCCTCTTCATATAAATATTGAGGACGACAAATTCTGAATACGCTTATGTAAAATCTAATTATTTTCCAGTTTTTATTCTGTTGTCATAGTGAGAATATAAATTTACGAGATCATTTTTATGAGTGGATTAGCTACGCACGCTTAGTTTTTAGCTATATTCATTATAGCGTAAGATGATAGCTAGGGAGGTAAATTATTGTTTGTTTTTTGTTTCGTAAGTGAATTCTGTCGTATGTTCAACTTTGTTTAGTTTATGCACAAAGCCAGGTAGAGTAGGGATATGTTAATAGGACGTGATCAATAAATCGGAAATATGTTGACTCTTTACTTAAAATATCTTGGAAAGGACCAGATTCTAAGAAGATACATTTTAAAACCCCACTTAGAGAACCCAGTGGTAATGTGTAATCACATCAATGTGTCACATCAACAGTCGGACTAAATTGATGTACGATTTCATTTTCAAGTCTTTTGTCACTTCTCTTTAGACTGTTATAGCTGAAACTCCTCTTTCGCGTGCCAAACATCTTATAGATAGAGTTGTATCTTTAATTGATCTCTTTAGCTCTAAGTTGAAATGATGATCCCTCTTCCCGTTGTGACTTCCCGAACCAGTTTTCCTCTCTACTGTTCCCTCTTTTTTTTTAATCTTATTCACCGTTCTCGTGATGGTTCTTGAACGGAATTTGAAGATGGAAGCCAGATTATGAATATTGGTACCATGACTGAAGGCCTGAATAATATTTTTCCTCTCACCATTGCTCATTTGGGAAGACATTTGAGCTGACACAAAAGGATTTTAACCTGTTCTCTTTCTAGCTATTGAAAAAAAAAAATATATATATGAAGAAAAATATACAGAAAAAAACAAACAAAAATCTTAATATGTAATTATGCTGCATTAATGTTAATATATTTGTTTGAATTAGTTGTGCTCTTATGTCCATCGTCTTTTTCATGTTGAATTTTATATGTTCTAATGTTAATTATGTTTTATGAATATGTCCTGATGATGGTCTAAAATAGACCGAAACGTCCGACGTTGACTTTATATTAACATTAATACAGCATAATTATATATTAAGATTTTGTTTGTTTTTTCTGTATATTTTCTTCATACTGTCGGATCTATATCCATATATTTGCTTACATATATATATATATATATATATATATATATATATATATATATATATGCATGTATGTATGGATGTTGGGAAATAATAAGAAGAAGGATGTGTATACCGAAAGATGTTTTTTTTTAAATTAGGCCATTTATTGATAGTTGAATATATGTTTTGTATATATATATATATATATATATATATATATATATATATATATATATATATATATATATAAATATCGTAACTCGGCTCAAACATAGTTTTCTTTGTAAAACATAGTGCCCTTAAAATTATATATTATAATAAGTTAGTATCGATATTTTTCCTAAGAAGAGCCATATGTTGAAATTCACACGATATATTGCTTATAGAAACAAATATTGATATAAGCGTACTTCTGAATTATACTTTTAAGCGTACTGCTTGATTATACATTAGAGTTCAAAGGTTTGAAGCCGCACCCAGAATAAGCATTGGGTGAACTTGATAGAAGAGTGAAAAACTCTTAGAGTCATTGGAAAAAGAATACTTATTCTTTGAGAAACTTTTGCAACGAATTCCAAAACATTGTGCTGCAGTCATCAAAGCTGAAGGAGGATATTTTAACAAGAGCAAAATATAATCATAAAATGATTTTTTTTCTTTTGTCATAATAAACTATCTAATAAATAATCACGTGTCACTTTTTTAACCATATATAATGATTTACTCTTATTTAAAGTACAAAACACTACTTTTTGGGACAATTTAACAAATTACCATGAGTGACTTCAAACTTTTGAACCGTAGTATGTTTATATTTATTTTATATATATATATATATATATATATATATATATATATACAATTTAAAAATTAAAACATCAGTTGATTCCGCTATCTGGGTTTCAACCTCATGCGTCAGTTTTAAAGTTAAAACTGTATATTTTATGTTTATTTTTTTTATACGTGTTTGGGTAGTTTTTAATACTATTGTCTCCTGGTCTAATTCAACTCTGACCATTATATATATATATATATATATATATATATATATATATATATATATATATATATAGTTATGAAGAACTTGGTAATCCATGGAAGTGCTATCTGATGATCCGGCGTCCTTTAAAAGAACTCTGGTGAAATAAGTTATTATAATGGTACCTTAAAGTGGTCTGTTTTTCTTATATATATATATATATATATATATATATATATATATATATATATATATATTGTTATGGTCCGGTTCCTTGTACCACGGTGATAGTCCAAAGTAGAACCAATAAAGAAGAACTCGAACACAGATATGGAATAACACAGATATATTACAAACATTAATATATACAAAGAAGTAGAAGTGTTAGTATGAACAATCAGTAATGTCTTGCAGTAATTGTCTGAACGCGACTCTGTTTCGGACTGCCTCTGACTCGACTCTTGACTCGACTTGAACTACTGACTCTACTTCTTGCCTACTCCTGAGGCGCAGTATTAATTAAGTATGGAATAGTCCATTATTATTATTAGTATTATTATATCCTATAATATATATATATATATATATATATATATATATATATATATATATATATATATATTTTCATATACTGCTACTTTCCTATAATAGGTTTTACATTTTCCCATCAAATATGTATGAAAACATAATAAATATTATGGAACACACGCTGTCGTATTTGATAGATGCTTCGCCATTTAATGCAAAACAATTCTGTAATGAAGCTGAGTTATTTTTAGTTGTTTCGAAAGTGTTTATAAACGCCCACAAGCCATGTGTGCACGGGCAATAATTCAAGTGACATTGTACGAGGCGTAAATCATTGCAAACATGATGGTTTAGTAAATCAACTTTGTGCTAACAAGCAATAGGAAACAGTGTGATGTTTACATTGTAATGGACAGACAATATTTACTGCTTTCAAAGGTTTAACAAAAAGAAAAAAAAGACTGTTTGAATTTCGAAGAAAGGTCGCTGCTATTATAATGCTTTTGGGCCAATTCGCTGTTCTTTTTTTTTTTTATGAAAACGTTTCAGCCGCTGCATTCTTCGGCTCTCTTCAAAAATTAATTTCCTCGAAAAGGGTTTGTTAATATTACATTCTGATCATTTCGGTTCAATTTCCTCGTCTGGATTAAATAGTAGAAATTGTATCTGGAAAACATTTTTATTCTCAAATAATTGTTAATTCCGTAGTCACTGAAAAATAAATATGCAATTATTCTGACAGTCCAAATTATGTTTGTGCTTTAAATAATCCACAAACGGTTGATAAACCGTAAAAAAAATAAATCAATCATTCCTTCATCGCGAAGTTTCCGTTATCTTATCCTAATCAGTAACTGATACTTAGTTCCTGGTATTCATTATTGCATTTTACTGCATTGTATTCATTATTGCATTCTAGAACTTGTTTTTGTGTATTTGTAAGATTGTATATTAATATATATCTATAAACTGTTAAATGTGTTTAAAAAAATACATAAGTACTAATTACATCTTTAGCAAATCGAAACATAAAACTTCTGCAAGTTCGTAATTTTTCCTTATTTGTAACGTTGTATGGTATGCTATAGTATAAACTGTTAAATGCATAAAAATACATAAGTATTACAACTATTGAATTACATGATTAGTAAACTGAAAAATAAAGTTCCTAAAATACAATTTTCGGTTTACGGGTGACCATTTTGAAGAACTAAAAAAAAAATAATGCCTTTTTGATTCCTTTTAAACTAAAGTTCAACGATTTATGACACAGGAACATAGGGTTAAAAAATCATAAAAATCATAACCCTAATATATATATATATATATATATATATATATATATAGTGTGTGTGTGTGTGTGTGTGTGTATATATATATATATATATATATATATATATATATATATATATATATATATATATTACAATATCCCTCCAGAATTGGAGTCTTTCTTTGCACGGTATCCTGTTGGTGTTATCAACTAAAATTTGTCTAATGCTAATATTATTTTATCTGTTTATCAAATGCTTATCTGGAGGATGTTGTAATAAAAAAAAAGGCATTCAAAGAATTTAATAAGGTGTCTTTCTAACTTGCCATCTATCAATGTTATGTGCAGCTCGTGCATATATATATGGACATATGACAAATAGATAAAATAATATTATCATTCGACAAATTTGGATTGATAACAGCAATATATATATATATATATATATATATATATATATATATATATATATATATATAGGATTTTTTATTTTTATTTTTAACGGAATGTATGGGGTTTTATGTATGTGTCTAAAGTTACCGGAATTTTCATTTTTCAAACACGGTCAGCACATTATTGTGTTCATAATGGATATCATTGAGTATTGGCCTTTTTCTTTTTTACATCAACTATCAACACGGCTACAAAGTGCTGACCGTATTTGGAATATAAATCATTACCCTGATAATGACTAAAAGAATAGCCGAAAGCGCTCGGAAATCCAGAATATTTGGACAATTTTTACACACTTTATGTCAGGAAAAGAAAAGACTTATTCGAACACAGGAAAAATTAAATAAAAAACTTAATAACAGTACCTTGTTAGTCGTCTTTAATGAAACATGTATAAAAGAGGAGCTGTTGTTGCGTGTGGGGTGTATGACTTGGGATCAAATAGAGATTAGATATAGATCGGAATCCAATAGAATGATAAGATAAAAACAAATAAGAAACGTTTATCAGTCTAACATCTTTCATTTATTGTAAAGCTTCATCAGAGAATGAGATATGGGAAAGAAGAAATATGTATGTATAGGGTGTTTCAATAACTTGGACCTATTTTCAATGTGAATTAAGTTTAAGCGTCTAATGATTTTTTTCTTTTTATTTCAGATTTAAGAACAAAGTTAAAGTTATAAAAGCACATTACAAAAATGAACGTTCAAACAGAAATGCATTTCACGTTCTTAGCAATATTTTTGGTCAACCGACTGTGCAATTGGAAAAATTGTTCGTAAATTCAAATAAACTGGGTTGGTGGCAGATGTGAAAAACACTACTGCGTGCTCGTTTACGCCGTTCAGCTGAAAACATTGCTGCAGTGCAAGAGAATGAGGCCGAAAATCCAGACACTTCTATTCGTCATCGTACGCAGGAATTGAACCTCTCAACAACAGAGAAAAAAGATATGTCTCTACACGTTTACAAAATTCAATTGACACAAGAACTGAAACCTGCTGACAATTTGGAGCGATGTACATTCGTCAATTGGGTACACGAGCAAAGAGAAGCCGATGAGGCCCATTTTCATCTTGGTGGATTCGTTAATAAGCAGTATTGTCGTATTTGGGCTGATGAAAATCCAGAGAAAATGGTTGAAAAGCCATTGCATCCACAAAGTGTCATTGTTTGGTGTGCATTTTTTGCTAGTGGAATCACTGCTTATCGTATAAATTTGAACGGAGCAGGGTTTAGAAGAAATAACAAATAAAATGTTTATTAAGGGCTACAAGAGACTAAAAGTTGTGGAGAGGCATGATCGCCTACGTCCCGAGGGGACACATCATATAAAGACGATAGTCATTTTGTAGACCACATTTCACAACTTTAGTGATGAAGACCATTTTCATCGTAGTGCATTTCTTAATAAGCAGAATTGTCGAATTTGGCCTGAGGAAAATCCAAGGAAGATTGTTGAAAAGCCACTGCATCCACAAAATGCCACTGTTTCGTGTGCATTTTTTCTAGCGGAATCATTGGGCCGTATATTTATAAACTTGAACGTCCATTTTCTTAATAGGTTTTGATAACTTTAACACGTTGTTTGATTGTTAAACTTTCCATGGTTGAAATTGCCAAAGACTTAAGTTGTTAAATCTGAAAGAAAAAGAAAAAAAAAATCATTAGACGCTTAAACTTAATTCACATTGAAAATAGGTCCAAGTTATTGGAACACTTTATATATCCCCGTTAAGCATTGAGTTATCCAGTGTGTATGTATATTTGTTGGAAGGTATATTTTCTTTACTAAGGCTTTCTTTCTCTAGCCAAGATGACATTAATTTCGATGTTTAAAAAACAACAATGAATAGACAATATAAGGCTATGATGTCCAGCCTGATTTCACTTGTAATCTATTAAACAAACTGTGCAGGTCAGCGAGTGAACCTGCACAGCATTAAAAGTCACTGCACGATGATACTAATGCAGAAAGTGGTGATCTTGCTTGCAAAACCTGTAACTTAAAATGTAGGACTCTGGATGGAACTGCGGGGTCACCAGAGACGTAATGATCGGCAAGGAAATCAATAGTAAACTTGTGGAAGTGGTCATAGATGGACACGAGATGGCTTTCAACAAAGTGGAAGTATGCAATTTTGTCATACATATAAGTGACCTAAGTTTACATAGGCGTGGCGCTTGCAAGGGGCAAACTTTCAACAGCTTCGTTTTTTTCACTCATTACGTTGTTGATCATTTTATTTACTTACTAGCAGCATGGCCCGGCGTTGCCAGTGCTTGATTCAAAAATTGTACGACTCATACAGCAATCGCTATCACTTGACTTAAAATATTTTTGCCCTTCCTTGCCTTTAAAAGGAGTGCCTTTTGCCGTGCTGATGTTGCTAAATGCCTTACTTCTTGCCTATCTCACACTGCGGATTTTTCTAAGCTCTAAACTAAACATTAAAAAAGTTAAACAAAAAAACGATAACAAACAATTAACTGGAAAACCGAATGTTTTCACAAATACCCAAACCCAGTTCTGCGGAATCAGAATCAACGTTGAGTTTAGGCAAGCGAATGAGCCAATTGAAGTAAAGTGCCATGCAGATTTAAATTTTTTCCACTTGTGACGAATGCAGCTATCGATTTTTTTCCTTGCTAGCATGCTAGTTAACATTCGTGTCATTCAGCTGTTGGCTCTCACGCTGGCCAATAGAATCTTCCTGCCTATTCGTGGCAGCCAGCTATAGGCACTCACTCTGGTCAGTAGAAAATGGCCGCAAACTACATGAAAACCGCCGTAGAAGCATGAAATAATCGATTATTTCCACTATCGATGGGAGTTGGGAAATGCAAAGTCGGTCTTGGCCTTCCCGCTAACTTGGAGCATGTGCATGTAAATTTGGTGCAAATCCGTCGAAAATTGCGGCCGTGCATTCGTTACACACACACATACACACACACACACATTCTGCCTTTTATAGATAGAGATAATTTAGGCTTGTCGGTATGGCGAATGATTTATAGCCTTGCGAATCCAATCGGTTTGACAGATATATACTTTTATTCTGGTGGCGGGGGCGGGGGTTGTCGAATCCCTTTAGTATTTATATGCTTGTCAAGTAATCAATCAATTACGCCACGCGGGACGAAATAGTGACGATAGCTTTTAATATCGGATATTAAATGAAACAAGGTGCAGTACTAGAATAGCGTCGAGGTCTCATCAATTTACAGTCGAACATGTAAGATGTAACCGTAAATTTTATGTTGGCAGTTTCTTTTCTCGCACTTCTTGCTTGTGGAACTCCCTTCCGGCACCATGCTTACCAGTCACTTTTAACTTTAAAAAATTTAAATGCAGGGTCAATCGCTATCTAATGTCCTCATGATTACTCTTCTTTTGTTCTTTCCTTAGCAATATTCCTGCTTCTAACTCTTCCACACCTGGTAACTGCTTTTGTCTTAGTACAGTTACTGTCTTGTATGCGGTGAACACGATAAAAAAATATCAAAGATCTAATTTAATACATTTAAAAAAAAAACTGTAATTTTGCAATTCATCTGTTTCATTAAAGAATTTAACTGGCATTAATTAATATAAAATACCAATGAATGAATGTTCACATGTGAGTGTATGAAAAACAAGCACTGTACACTGGACTGTTTGAAGATGAACGTTCGCATTGTATGTAAGCCGCTAAGAAAGACACTTAATGAATGCTGAATGTTTCCTTGTAGGGAAACGGTTAATGTGAACATTACCATATAACCGTGTTCTGCCATCCTTTAACAGAAACTTGTTAAGTAGTTTATTCGCTGTCTCTTTCCTATTTCTGGCCTTTAATATATCCTGTAAGAGTAAATTTCTGTTATTCATGTTCCTAAAGCCAAACACTGAACATTTGTTTTGCACTTTTATTTCATTCATTTATCATCCTCATGGATGCAATGAACGACCGGCTTCCTCGTTGATCTGGAGCACGCCGACGACGCGGCGCTGTTTCTGCTGCACGCTGGTTCGGCCGGGTTGACGTACGTGCGTTCAGTTCAACGCGGGGGTAAGAAGGCTTGGGCTGCGCATTAGCTGGTCGAAGACCAATCTGAAACACGTGGGAGCCACTAGAAAGACTGCCTGAAGGGCACACTTAAGAAAGTAAACATAGACATCAGTGTTTGAAAAATCTTACGCCTGAAATATTTACTTGGAAAACACTGCTCATGACTGGTGTTAACGACTTTGAGAAAAACCAGGATTGGATAGCTAAAACTGACTGTTTGGTTCATGAAGAGCATAAGCAACCTCCCAGGAAAAGATAACAAAAAGACTCTCACCTCTGAAGGATATGGGCATTTATGCTTTTCAAAGGCTGGTTTGATAACATCGAAACAACAACGCAATCTATCACTTGTAATCTATGCAAAAATATGTGTCGGTTAGCGAATGAACTTACCTGATATTACAATTTAGTTCACGATGATACCAATGCAGTAATAGATAAGCATGCGTGGAACACATGTGACTTGAAATGACTAATTACGGAGGAGGCACGGTGGAATAATGGATAGCGGCTTGGATTGAGGAATCGGAGAGCCGAGTTCGAATTCCAGTCGAGTCCATTACATTCACTTACGTGCTAACACCCTTGGGAAAGGTGTGAATCCTCTTTCTTCTCCCTCCAGCTATGGGTAAATAGCAGAACAGACTGGGTTCTATAGCCTTGGATGGCAACTGGTCTAGAAGAAGGAAAACTCTGAATTCAAACCTGCTCTTAGAGGAGGGTGAATGGAGTCTCTCTGAGCCTTGGTTGGCAATCCATTTAGTGATGGTGTCACGATAAAAACACCCTTGATAGCCCTAGCGAAGCATCAAGAATTCAGCTATTTGACAAGATTATGAACTACACCAATCAAAGTATTAGCTATGACAGATAAGGAATACTGGAAAGGTGTAGTGAGTTCAATCTCGGCTGAGGCCGCAAGATGATGATGAATTAGTCAACAGAGATGTCATCGGTGGCAAGGAAATCAATAGAAAATTCATGGAAGTGGTCGAATTCGAATTCAAATTGACTTTTCATCATCTATCTCTCTATATATACAGGAGGTTGCAAAAGTAGGTATACAGTAAGCATTATGCAGTATTGGTATGTTTACACAAGGTGCTCAGTAAAAAAAAAATGCGGCAAATTTATTATGATTGATTTATCCTTCAGGAAAAATTGATCTTGAATAACCTTGAATAAGTTTCTTGAATATTGATGACCTTGAATAATCATTCAACTCTCGCGTAAATCGCTTAACTCTAATTGGTTCTTTTAACAATGATTGCTGTTCGATCTTGTGACTCATCATTTCAAGGTTATTTGTAGATGACTTTCGCCTTTCGTTCTGCCCTTCACGTATGGCGAAACAACTCACTGATTTTGTGCGTCAAGTTATTCTACTTTTCAAAGATGAACATCTGCCGTGGGGAATGATGAAATACCCGGAAATTCTCCCTAAATTTATCAGTCACAATAGTCGTCACCAGTTTTTAACGGTTGTTCTATGTCTTTCTGTATTTACCGTCTTTTTAATGGTCATCTCTATAATCAATACAATAATCAATAAACAATACGTTTTGTACGCCCTTTTTGTTTTTCATTACTGTATACTTATTTTGAACCCTTTCATATATATATAAAACATATTCATAAAACATAATTAACATTAGACTTTATTTAATTCAACATGAAAAGACGATGTTTTATGAATATGTCCTGAAGATGGTCTACTAGACCGAAACGTCCGACGTTGACATTATATTAACATTAAAACAGCATAATTGCATATTAGGATTTTTCTTTGGTTTTCACATATTTTTCTTCATACTGTCGGATCTATATCCATATATTTGCTTATACACACACACACACACACACACACACACACACACACACACACACACACACACACATATATATATATATATATATATATATATATATATATATATATTTTGAACAAAACGATATCAGGGAAAAAAATTTCAGTAAGAAAAGAAAATCCTAAAGACATCCGTGTTGGTCGGAAATAATCAATCAGCATTGCGAAGCCTGGCCAATAGAAAAAAACACCGACAGAGTAAATTAAATAAAAACGTAAAAGTGCTCAATACATTAAATAGAGCAAAATCTAAAAAAAAAAAAAAAACAAAAAACTAGTGAACGAGAACCTACCTACCAAGGTTTCACCTAACGGATCTCCATGGTACCAGTAGTACCCTGAAGATCCCGTGGTTTTGGCTCATTAGGTTATATATAGTTCATGCAAAACTAGGTAATCCGTATGGGTAGACCCAAGGAGGAGGATGTAAATTCAGAGTAAATATGTTTGAATAAAAACAGACCACTTTAAGGTTCCATGTAATAAGTTATTTCACCACAACCCTTTTAAAGGGCTCTGGATCATCAGACTTTACTTCCAAAAGTTGAAATGAAAAGTGGATTTATCTGTAACCTTGGAAACGCGAATTATGATTTTAGCTGTGTCTTTAAAACCCAGTAATTTTAAAAATTACTCCAAAATTCGCTTGAGGATGAAATGGAACTAATGTCTTTAATTTAATTACAAAATTAAATCCGTAGCTTTTTGCTTCCATTTTTGAAACATGGTTAGAACTGTGTAGTGAAAAAAATATTTTAAATCAATTAATTTATAATATATATATATATATATATATATATATATATATATATATATATATATATATCAAGGCAGTTTTGAAGGAAAAGATATATGACAAATTGTAAAAGTGTTTTGTGATACGTTTCATCGGATAGGACTTCATCGGACTGGATTTGCTTACGTTGTTGTAACAAACGAACGAGAGACGCTGGGAGCTTCAAAATTTGAAAAAAATTGTATTTTTTTTTTCAATCGAGCCAAATTAATCTAGATTCTCTTACGTTTTATTTCCATAATTTTTGTTATTAAATATTCCAACACTCATAATCCTTAAGTGTTTTCCAGTGTGTGTGTCTGTTCGTTGGAAGACACATTTATGAAGACTTTCTATCTCTAGGCCAGATCACATTAATTGTACTGTTTAAAAAACCACATAGTCTATATAGTCTAATACTATGATGTCCAGCCTGATTTCACTTGCAATCTATGCAACAAAGTGTGTAGGTCAGTGAGTGGATGTACCTAACATTATAAGTTACAGAACCATTAAACTAATGCAGTAAAGAGTAAACTTGCTCTTATAATCTTTGACTTCAAACGTAGGTTCCTCGCTGGACTAATGAGTCCATGTTAGGCACATATGAATATTTTCTTTTTTTTTTTTCAAATTCCATGTCTTCTTGATTTATTGATTCGTGTTTATAGCCTTTCAACCATTTGCAGGTTATTTAAAGCCAGAAAATACTTTTAGATTGTAAGAATTTATTTTTGAGATAATAATAATTTAGTGTTACTAATTAACCTATAGCTGTGTAGAGAAGGGGCAAAATCATACATATCCCAAGAATATTTGCGTGTAAGGAACTATAACGAACCCAAATGTAATTGGAACTTGGCTCTCTGATTAAAAATTCCGAGCCATTATCCATTAAACCACACACACTTCGAAACTTACAACACCTGTTATTCCCAAGAAGTCACCCATCTAGACACTAGTTAAACCGGGCATTGCTTAACTTCGGGGATCATATGGGGGCCGGTGACATCTTGAATAGTCGAATTAAGTGAGGAATTTTTTTTTATAACTAAAAGAAAAAAATTTTGACGCGGGAAAATTGTTTTATTTTTTTTTTTTAATTTAAGCGAAACGTACTAAATAATCACCGTGACAGGGGAGGGGGGAATTGAAGGAAAATAATTTAATCGTGCCGGCATTTGTATTTGGCTCACAACAGTACTTGTAATGAAGTGATAGCCAGTTGTTTTTCTCGTTAACGTGACGTCAGTGTTGTCATGGTTCTCGGTCGGTACGATAAGTTTTTATTGTTATATGTAGCGTTAATCGCGGTTTGATTTTCTTTTTATATATATATATATATATATATATATATATATATATGTGTGTGTGTGTGTGTGTGTGTGTGTGTGTGTGTGTGTGTGTGTGTGTATCAGGCCTTAAACAAACGTCGGCAAAATAGAAAAACATAACAATGTCCGAGCAAAGTTAGCAAAAAAAAAAAAGTACCGTAAATAAAAGGAAATAAGAATAGAAAAAGGAAAAAAGAAAGAATTCTAGAGTGTCAAGCAAAATACTCTCAAAGCAATAATGGGAAATTATTGTAAGCAAATAGAGAGGACGAGATTATTTTAAAATCTTTACAAATAAAAAAACAGCTACAAAGGTAATAGACATTAAACCCGTAGCTATCGAATATTTCATCATCATCATCATCATCATCATCATCATCATCAGCAGCAGCAGCAGCATTATCATCATCATGAATACGATTAACCGGTGTGGTCGTAGGGTCGGTACTCATGCCTTTTCACAAGGTTATAGTGATTTACTAAGCATAGCTTAGTTACAGGACAAGAGCGTGATTAGGTAGCACCCGTAAATGAACAATTTGATGTCCTTTTCAAATTTGTTATATTTACGTCGACAAAACTTTTTAAGTTAAAACAAATAACATTTCTCAAGTTATGTTACATATAAATCACTTTACTTATAAGCAGCAA